>JAIKVJ010000565.1:0-12152 GCA_024679225.1 Phytophthora pisi
AATTGCATTCTTTCGAACAATAAAATGTTTGTGCTGGAGCTCCACTCTTCTGGCATCAATCTAGAAGGAAAAGCTCCGAGGCGAATAGGCATCTATCAAAAGCTGTATGTGCAACTTGCACTTACAGCTAATAGAATCCTGTCCAATTCAGACCGGATTCTATTGAGTGCTGTATGATGTTGTGTGAATGTTGTTTGATGTCATCCGCACGGGGGTGAAGTGACGTATGTAGCGTGAATGTCGTTCGATGTCATCCAAAAACCTTCCCCAATCGACAGTTCTTCGAACTGCGAACATGCTCTGCATCATGAGAACATGGAGAAGAAGAAGAAGTTTTCATCCGTTCACCCAGTCAACAATATTGCAAGCTGCAGCAATATCATGTGGCCCACACCACCGCCATCCCCGGGCGTGTCAATTCCGCCACTGCGCATCTTGGACCGACCGACCCATAGCCTCATGAGCGCGTTCCCCAAGGCGCCCGTGCCCGTGGCGGGGCTGCACGCCGGCAGCAAGAGCGACTTCGGCGAGGACCTGGACGTGGACGAGCTCATCGAGCGCAACCGCTGCCACGAGGACTACTACAAGCTCGAGGACTGCCTGGCCAACTTCGACCGCGACTGGACCAAGTGCCAGCAGCAGGTCAAGCAGCTCAAGCTGTGCAACGACCGCGTCAACCAGCTGCGCAAGGCGCAGGAGGCCGCGGCCATCAACAAGAAGCAATAAAGCCTGCACCACTCAACTGTCCTTCGACTGTTGATTGACTCACATGCATTTGATTCACTCAAGCATGCTGCTCTACTTACTTTCATCTGCGTCGGGTCTTCATCCTGCGGCACGGCCCAGAGCGCCGTCCGCCGTCTTCTAAGGGGGGAAATGAAAGGGGGCTCTACCTCGTTGAAAGGGGGGGGCAAAGGTTAAAAGGGGGCTTCGACGGTTCGGCCTTCGCTGCCACCCGCTGCGCCGTCGGCGCCGGAGCTGCTGCCCTCGGGCGCGTCTTCTTCCTGCTCGTCCGACACATACCAGCCGTCCATGGTGTCGATGTCCATCGCCGTATCCTCGTCGCGGCTCTCTTCCTCCATGGCAAGTCGAGCGTACTCGGCGCGAGCGTAGCGGTCCCAATCCCTGTATTCAGCAGCAGCAACAGCAGTTTCGGTTAGCAAATAGTCTGCCATTGTGTCAATGTCCTTCCTTGCGAGTACGTACGTAAGCTCCGGCTCGGCCAGTTGCTGACGCAGAAGGAAGGGGTCGCGCTGCTCGAACTCGATGAACTTGCTGAGGTTGAACAGCACGTTGAAGAACACGCCGGACACGCGGATCTTGTCCGGGCGGATAAAGTCCTTGTGGTAGAACTCGCCCTCCTTCTCCGGGTGCAGCAAGTCCGACATCTGGCAAAGGATATCCTCGAACGGTACCACCTCGTGACCGAGGCACTCCATGCGATGGATCTGGTGACGGTAGAATACACGCATTTCGTCGGCGCGCAAGACGCCGTCCTCGTTCGTGTCGATAAGCTCGAACCAATACCTAATACTGACGGGATTAGCCTTGTCTTCCTCCGAGAGCATAAAGTCTGAAATTGCATGGAAACCAGAACCGTCAGACCCGACCGAAACCATAGAAACTGGAAGATAACAGGCCCACTCACAAATGAAGTCCTCGTAGCTCATTTTCTTCTTTTCCTCGGCAGTCAGCGTCTGGACACGAGCGAACGGGCGGCGCCCGCGCTCGAAAATACGGTCCACAATGATACGTGTAAGGGCGTGGCCGCCATAGCGTACGAGGTCGTCGGGGCTCAGAAGGAAGTCGTGGTCCGTGTCCAGCTCCCAGAATTTGCAGTACAGCACGTAGAAGTGCTCATACGAGAAGTACGAGTTCACCTGGTACGCATCAATACAACACAGACGTAAGTGAGCTGTTAGCAGCAACCGATATCCTACTGCACACACGAACCTTGTTAATATCTTCCTCCTCGTCCACGGTGTTGAAGGCGCTGATGAGATTGCTGCGCCGTAACTTTCGCAGCGTGATTCGACCGCTACTGTCTCTATCTACGGAGTAAAATATCCGTACCACCACGGTCAACGCTGAAGGCAGGCAGGCAAACGAGATTGTTAGTTCCGCAATTTATCATTTGTCCTGCATTAAGCGCCGTTCGCTTACCATATTTCTCCTGAAACTCGGGCGTACCCCCAAGAAACTCTAGTCCAGGATGATACTTCAACAGTTCTGTTGATAACACGACACACAACAGAGCAGTCAGTAACCGGAACGAAGCAGACACAATCCCTCGCAGCGCTTTGAGCGTACCATGCAAGAACGGCGCGAAGTCGTCTCGCTCTATGAAGTCGTTCTTCGGCTGTTTCACCTGTTTAACAACACACCGCCAGTTCGTCACACTCGACATAACATACTGCAAATCGCGCGAGACCACGTACTACTCTAAAGAAGCGCTCCACGCTGTCACAGGGAGCCATCTCGCGCATCCAGTAGCTCTGGAACATGTCCTTCGTAATGCGCTGCGGCGCCGCCACTCCATCGGCGCTCGTGGGGCTTGCTGCGTCCTCGGCTGCGGGGCTGGAAGGCGGCTTGGGCGTCTCTCCCGCCGACGCGAGGATGCGCCGGAAGAACGGCGCGTTGAAAAACGACGGGAAGCCGCACAGGTCCTTGGTGATGGCCACGAAATCCTCCACCTTCATGCCCTCCGGGAACTCGCGGAAGCGCGCCTCGATGTCCGACACTTTGCGCGCCATGGCGTCTGTGGACAACCCACGCAGCCGGCCGCGTCGGCCCTCGCTAGGCGTGTAAAACCTGGGGATCTGAACCTGCTTCGGGGCGTCCTCCGTCATGGGGTGGTCGGGCTCGGCCGCCGCCGCGGGCTCCTCGGCCTTGGGCGCTTCGTCCACTGCTGCCTGCTGCTCCTGCTCCTGCTCTTCCTCCATGTTCTCGTCCGCGTCGGCGGGGGGCGCGGGTGCCGCCTCCTCAGCAGGCGCTGCGGGTTCCTCCTGGTTCTCTGCCGGTGCCTCTTCCTCGTTGTTGTCGCTCGCGGCCTCGCTCTCTCCTGCCGACATGTCCACGTCGTCCGAGGGCGGGGGCGGCACGGCCTCCGCCGCCTCATCCGTCTTGGCCGCTTCCGTCTCTGCTGCAGAAGCAGCCGCCGCAGCCACGGCCGCCGCCGCGTTGTGCAGCTCGTCCCCGAAGAGACTGACCAGGTGCTGGTGGCGTCTGCGCGCGCTGGGGCTGCCCGCGGAGCCGGGGCTGAGCAGCCCGAACTGCTGGTAGTTGGGAGGGCGCTTGGGGCTGCGCGAGGGCGAGTCGGCGCCGCTGCCGGGGGCGCCCACCGTGGCCAGCAGCGCGTCCAGGTTGAGCTCCTTGCCCTGGCGCAGGTCGGCCACCATGCTCTGGATCATCTCCTTGGTGCCGTCCACGTTGAGCCACTGGCGGAAGAGCTCCTCCATCTTCATGCGCCCGGCGGGGCACAGATGCGCGCTCTCGATCTCCGACAGGCGCAGGGACTCGGGGCCCGTGCCGCTCGAGCTGGTGGGCGACGCCATGGCGGCGTCCGAGGCCTCCACTTCCACAGTCATAAGGCGCGGCTCTCGCGGGCGAGTGCGGTGACGACGGTGGGGGGTTCTACGCGAGAGGGGGGGCGGGCCGGCGACGGGGGGCCGCTGTGATCTTCCTGCCTTCTTCGTGTCTGATAGTCCGACGCCCGCGTCCACGAGGGAGCCGCGCCCGTAAATGAGTTTTGGCCAATGGGACGTCCGAGCGCAAGATACAAGAGACGAGGACGAAATGAGCCTGACCCGCTTTTTCCCAGCTTGCGCTGTGCCGGCCAGATGGAGGCCGAGGCCGCATACTGCCGCGTTGTCGCGGGCCGGGCGGTAGGGCCATCCATCACCTCGACGCATTCTGCGGCGAGGTGCCGCTCTCGATGTCGCCGCCACGAGCAGCCAGCGTCAATGGCAGGAGGTGAGGCGTAAACTGGCCCCGCAGTCATGGATCCCTGACCACGATGACAGCTCTTCTGTCAAGGAACTCGCCGCGAGTTACGCTGTTACCTAGCGGCGATGAATCCACCGAGAGCGAAGCTGCTTGTCTCCGACATGCGGTTGTGGCCCACCGCCAAGCTGGTCCACGACTCGTTGGGCGTGCAGGGGCTGCGGTTTGCGATGCCTTTGCTGAGCTTCATCACCGTGAGTGGGGCGCGCAATTGGTCTCCGCAATTGATGCGCGCAAGCTTATCCGTCGGGCAACGAAACTGTCTGAGCGCTGGTGCGACTACTTAACCCGCCAACTATAGCGCAGACCTGTACCGCTACCGTATTAGTGGCAGTGGCGTGGCAAGACCTGCCTGCAAATCGACAGTTGAAGTTTATGTATCCATATCATGTTAAGAGGGTTTCCTAATGACTACTAGTTCATTTCATTTTGACTACCATGAAGCACTCTCGAAAGCCGCCGCAGCCATCCCATTTAGACCGAGCAGCTCCAAGCGCACGGATGTGGAAGCCCGGCAGCGACCGACCGCAGGACAAGAAGCCCAAGGGCAAGCCCAGCAGCAAGAATAAGACGGAAGATGCCGCGCCGATGAAGAGCGACGGGCTGCCGCCGCGCGGCGTGAAGAAGGAGCCGACCAAGTTCGTGCTGTCCCAGAAGACGCTGGCCATGAAGGTGCGTTGTCTCCTCTGGCTGTTGTTCTGTACTACCTACTGCCCTTGGCACTGACCCCTCTTGCTTCCCACAGTTCATGCAGCGCAAGAAGACGACGGACGCGCAGCGCATTGCCGCCGTGCAGGAGCAGCACAAGCAGGACACGTGGGAGGCGGCGCCCGAGGACGACGCACAGGACGACGACGACTCCACGATCATCTGCATCCGCGACGTGCCCGACCCGTCGCTGCCACTGGTGTTTGGCCGTCGCTCCTTCGGCGGCTTCAACAAGGGCGTGGAGGACGAGTTCAAGGAGGCGTCGAGGGCGCTGCGCTTCGCGGCGTCCGAGGAGAAGGAGCTGCGCGAGGTCTCGGCCGAGGAGATGACGTCGCGGATGCTCAAGTACACGGGTCTGGGCCGACGCAACGGCGGCAACAACAGGAACGGCGGCGGCGGCAAGCGCCCCAATGGCAGCAAGCGTCAGCGGAAATAAGCATCGAATGGCCTTCAGGTTGATAAGTTATTGCCCACACCCACGCGAGGTCGAGTCGAGGCTTGAGCGTGCGTGTTCTACTGTGCATTGGTTACTCGTCGTCGCTGGCGTCTTCGTCACTGAAGTAGCTGCCTGCTTTGCGCTGCGGTCGACGGCGTGCGGAGATTGCTGCAGAGGCTGCAGAGGACGGTGGCGTGGCCGCCAGCGGGGGTGCCGCATGCTGCATCGACGAGGCCAGAGGCGCTGAAGACGGGTAGGCCAGCAGCGAGATGGACAGGTCCTCGTCGTCGGAGCCCGTAGGCGGCGCTCTGTAGCAGAAACACCCGTCAAATAACCCGTTAGATAGACCCCTCTTTTGAATGCTCTCGGACAGATACCACACACAGTGACACACGTACAGGATGTTGACGACGCCCTCGTCGTTGAAATAGTGCGCGCGCTCGTGCGGGTCGAACTTCTTCTTCTTCCGCTTGAGGTTCCTGCGGCTGCTCTTGCCCCCAGTTGTCACGGGCCGCTCCCGGGTGCCCAGCACGTTGCGCGGACACTCGTACGACACGTGCCCCAGCTCGCCGCACTCGAAGCAGCGCTGCGACGTCGTGTACTTGCGCTTCTTGGCGAACTCGCGGGAGCGGCCGTTGTCTCGGCTCAGCGACACGGCCAGCGTCATCCCCTCGAGCGGCATCTTGTCCATCTCGGCCACCGCCTTGGCGCAGTCCTCGGCGCGGGCGAACTGCACGAAGGCCACGCCGCGACTGCGCCGCGTCTGCTTGTCCCGCAGCACCAGCACGCGCGCCAGCTTCCCGAACGGCGCGAAGAGCTGCGCCACGTCGTTGGTGGTGTAGGCGTACGGCAGCATGGCGACGTACGCCGTGCACGGTGACACGGCCGGCGCGGCGGCAGTAGCAGCAGCAGGGTCGGGCGGCTCCATTAGCCCACTAACTTTAATTAAGTCGACATGCGATGGCCAATCAAACACAAGAGATGAAGGCGACCTGGAGATGAAGGAGGCCGATACATCGACTATTGTACTGCCTGCGGGCTCAACTTAGCGAGTGATAGCACTATCTGCCTTAGCGCAGGCCAAAGCCTTCGGCCTGGTTGATGGCCAACAGGAGACGCTCCTGGAGCTTGTCGCGGCTGCTGTACTCGGGCAGCAGCAGGTGGTTGAAGCTGTCCGCCAGATACACACACAAGCACATCGGGTTAGCTCGCTTTGTTCATTCACTGTCAACGCCAGCTTCAATATGAATCTCACCAGGTGTGCGCTGTGGGGAGGCGGTCCGAGTCCGGCCCGTTGCGAGAGATGACAAACACGAGGTTCGAGAGCCCGCGGATGGGCACGCGGTCGCTGCCTGTTGCAAACCGCAGCAGCTTCTTCTTGTCCTCCAGCGGGAGCGCGTGCACAATGATCCAGAAGTCCCTGCCAGACACAACAGCAGCGGTTAGTCGTCGTCTACGAGATGATAGTCGACCTTTTGAGCAGATACGAACCGGATGATGGTGCTGTCTTCTGTGAACCCGTCCTCGTAGTGTGTGGCCTCCTCGAGCGCCTCGAAGTCCAGGTCGCTGCTGCCGCAGATCAGCAGCTGCAGCTCCTCCCACCGGAACATACTCAACACCTCGCGATTGCAGACCTGGTGGAAGCCGCGGTGGAAAGCGGCGTATTGCCGAGACACCGACTTGCTCAGCACGTAATCCACGTAGAGCGATACATACTCCTCCCGGTTCGCATTCGTCACTGGAATCAAGCTGCCTCCGGGCTTCAGCTCCACCGTCTTCACCTCGCCGAACACTTCGTACGAGTACTCGAAGTTGCGCTGATAGACGCCTTCGACATCGCCCTGGAAGTTCAACAACTGCCGCAGACCGCGACCAAGATCCGGCAGAGCGAGCTCAAGATCCTCCAGTCCCAGTGAGCACCCCATCAGCTTCTTGTACACGATGTGGGGAAAGCTTACATCCAGAATGACAGCGTTGTAGATGGCTAGAGCCAGCAGTGTGCCAATCAGCTCGAACTCCATCGTAGCCTCCAATGAATCGCTATTGAACCACAACGTGCGCGTCTCCTCGTCGTACGTGAACATGCCATAAGCCGGGTCCAATAGTTGCCGAATGAGGATCTGGAAGAACTCCTTCTGCACGCCGCCCTCATCGATGCCTTCCTCACCGACAAACTTGACCTTGAGCGGCTTTTTCAGCGTCTCCGCCGCCGACGACAAGTGCACCAACTGCTGCATCGCGTCCTCCACAATGTTCTCGCGTCGAACCTTCAGCACCAAATATGGTGATGGTGCACTTTCCATCGCCAACATGGAGCGAGATGACAAAACTGCGTCCTGGGCTCGTGCACGCTGTTCAAGGTCCGAGTCAATCTGCAGTACCTTGCTCTTGGAGGCCGCATCTAGCACAAACGGAAAGTCGCAAAAGGACATTTCCGAGAGCATGCGCTCCGGCATGGGCTCAGCGTCGCGTTCAGCCTCCTCCTGCTCTCTGCGCTGCTCCTCACGCTCACGTTCAGTGTCGCCTTCGTCTCCATCTTGTTGCCGGCGACGTCGCAGCTCCTCTCGTTCCAGCCGTCGAACGGCTCGTGTGGCAGCGCGACGTTTTTTCCAGAAGATGATGGAGCGCGAGTAGTCCTGCACGATGTCCACCTCTGAGTTCACAGCGTCGTTGTAGAACTCGTCGTACGTGGCGAACGGCTCGTGGCCGTTTGCACGCTCTCGGTTCACAACATGGAGCTCTGCCAGCACACCACAGGCAGCATACACCAGATCCATCTTACGCGAGCCGTAGAGACAGACTGTGATGGCTTGCTGCAGGATGTCCATAAGCCGGTGCAGCTCATCAGCCGAGAAGAACTCTATCCATTGGGCCCGCACCAGAGCCTTGGCATCTTCCGGGAGGTAGTAGAACAGTCTGCAGAGCCCGCCCACCACGTTCAAATAGTCTGGGTCAAACATCGATGGGTGCTCGAACAGCACCAAGAAGAACCGCAGCGCTCGGGGCGCGTGCCACGTCGAGCAGACGTTCCAGGGCTGCGTCACCAGCATCTCGAGGGCGTTCCGGAATGTGTTTTGCATCGCCTCCTGGTCGCTCCCACTCATCGCAGCGTCCAGCAGCGCAAACACCCGCCCCATCTGATCGCGCTCGATGCCCCACCACTGCGTCTTCGCTTCGTCCTCGTCCGTCCTGGCGCCTCCTTTGACAAACGCGGCACTAAGTGCATCCGGGTCGGAGAACACCTGGTACACGAGCCTCTTCACTACGCGGTAGTCGCCCGTCTCCGTCGCGAGCTTCAGGGCATTCTCCAGCTGCGTCCCCATTGGAACAGCAGGAGCAGAGGCAGACGCAGGAGTGCTCGATGCATTGCCGTTAGTGGTCGGAGCAGTAGTGCGAGCCTTCACAGTACCAGAAGAGGAGGATGAAGATGACCCTGTTGCCTGCTCACTCGCAGCTGCAGCTGTAAGCGCCTCTGTGATGCTGGTGGCCGCCAAATTGCTCGTCACCGACGAGGTCGAGGCGGGCGGCACCTCCTTGAGCGTCTCCATCTCGACGTCCTCCTGCTGCTGCTGCTGTTGACGCGACGCGTCCTCCATCTTGACGTCCTCTTGGGTGTGTGCGGACGCGACCTCATTGGCTGCGGTCGCTTCCGCCTTGGGCGTGGGCGCCGCAGCTGCGTTGACGCCCTGCTGCATCTCCAGCAGCGCGCGCGCCACGGCGTCGTTGGGCTCCAGCCCCTGCGACAGGAAGCGCGCGTACACCGTGCGGAAGAGCTCCTGGAGCTGCTCCGCGTCCGCTCTCTGCTGCTGCTGCTGCGTATCCATCGTCCAGCCCCACAGACGCTTGTTCTCCGCCCTCTCCGGCAAGTTGGCCAATGCGGCGGCGCTTGTATAGATCTTTGAAGTGCATAAACCTTTTGACCAATGACGTTCAAAACGACAAGCGATTGGCTAATAATGCGGATTTCGAGAATGTCATGCTCTTCCTTCGCCGGCATCGTATCGACGCCATGCACAGCCTTCCTACCTGCACAGCAGACCACACGACCGCTGTGAGCAATACATGTAGCACGGCGCATTTAGACATTTTAACGGTAACGTTCGGCAGTCGCAGAAAGTCTGCTGCATACAAACTTCAAGACATGTGTGTCAGTGGGTAGACGACTTTCTTTTTCCGCCAATCCCAGCGCGTCTTCCTCTTCCGACACCTCGAAGCTCGGCACTTCACTGTCATTCCGCACGCAGCGCGCCACGACTCTCGCCGTCGTCGCTGTGTACCCACAAGGCGAAGAGGAAGAGAACAAAGCAGCAGCTGTAGCAGGAGCAGAGCGCACAATGGACGCCAAGATGCAGGCCTGGCGCAAGAAGATGCCGTCCAAGCGGCAGCTCGCGTCCACGCTCAACCACCTCGTGCAGCAGAAGGCGGTGGCGGCGCTCTACACGCCGACGGAGGTGGAGCGCATCAAGCAGATGACGGACATGATCGAGCAGGCCACGAGCGACTTCGAGGCGGACGAGGACTGGGACCGCATCCTCCGCGTCGTGGACGCGCTCAGCAACGTCAGCAACCGCGCCGTGTACGGGGCAGCAGCTGTAGCGTCTTGTTGTACCTGAGTGCGTGCACTTACTGCTCCTGTTGTGCTGCTGCTGCAGGCTGAAGGAGTCGATCCGGTACCTGAAGTTGCGGCTGGGAGACCCGTCGTCCCGCGTCGTCATCCTGGCGCTGACGCTCACCGAGTCGATCGTCAAGAACTGCGGAGACCTCGTGCACCAGGAGATCGCCACGGAGCCCTTCATGAGCGAGATGGAGGCGCTCTACAGGGTGAGTGGGTTCGATTGTTCCCTGCGTAGAGAGGCGTGGAGTACGGGTGCTGATACGTTTTGCTGCTCTTGTGCTTGCTGCTGCAGACGCACGCGAGCAAGCGCGGCAGGGACAGTATGGAGATCGCCAGTCGCGTGCTGGACATGGTGCAGGCCTGGGGAGAGGCCTTCCTGCCCTACAGAGTGAGTGCATTATCGCGTTGTGGTTGATTGTCGATTGGTAGGCTAACATGACTTGTGGCGACCTCATAGCACGAGTTCCCGCTGTTTGTGGACACGTACCACAACATGCGCAAGAAGGGCATCAAGTTCCCGGATCAGTACGACGAGACCAAGGTTCCGGTGCTCACTCCACCGACCGATGCGCCATCTGGAGGGCGAAGTGGTGCACAAACTGCGTCGTTTAACCAGGCGCGTGGCTCGAGATCCATCGACACGTCCTCATACTCGAACACCAGCAGTGGGCTGGGCGGGCTGTCGACCCCCGAGCTCTACCGGGTTGCGACAAACGTGTCGGAGATGTTCGAGGATATGTTGTTTGAAGCACAGAAGGACTCATCGTCTATTGGCAACCATGGTGTCATGGAGGAGCTGGCGGTAGAAGTGAGAGAAATTCTGCACAGGATGGAAGGAGCCATCCCGATTGCTGTTGCTGAGGGCGACGAGGTAAGTTCGGTGTGGTTTATGCGGTGTTATAACTTTTTGACTCACGCAACGCTACATTTTTTGTTACGACAGGATCTTGAAAAGTACCTGTCGATCAACGACGACCTGCATGCAGCGCTGAAAAAGTATGATGAGTTGCTGGCTGGAAACCAAAAAGCGGCAGAGGTGGCCAACAGAGCTTCCAAGAAGGATGTTGCCGACGATATCGATCTTATCGATCCGTTTGGACTTGACAAGGACCTTTCGCCTCAGAACAACCAAGACTCGGGCGACGATGATCCGTTTGCAGATTTTGTTCGCGCGCGAACTGGGCCAACGCCAACGAACGAGAGCATGAAGCCTGCTGCTGAGAAGCATTCTCAACACAGTGATGTCAAAGATACGCCGAAGGCTCCACAGCAGGACGATGACGATCCGTTCGCGAGCTTTGTTCAGCAGCGAGCAACCAAAATTCTAAGTAGCAGCAACCAGGACGTGGAAAAGGAGGTAAAGCCAGCTGTGTCGGCAGCACCTGCAGCGCCAGCCAAAGACTTAATCGACCTGTGGGACGGTAAGGAACTGTGCATTGAATTGATGCGCACCGATGTAATAACATTCATGGTGTCCAGATACCCCTGTGGCGGCACCAGCACCTGTACCTGTATTGGGCTCTGCCCAACCAGCCACACAGCCCGATCTTTGGTTAGGAGATGATTTCCTCAGCAACCAAAAACAGGTCCCCGTGTCTCAACCTGCTGCTGTGTCAGGTCACGATCCTTGGGGTGGTACGTTTCGCTTGTCAATAAATGCGGCCATCAGAGGTTCTAACTCTTGTTGCTTGCAGGTGAGAACGCTTTCACAATGTCCACTACGTCCGTGTCATCTCAGCCGGCTGTTCCGAGCACGACCAGTAGCACTCTAGGTGCGAGTAGCTCGAACGACCCCTTCGACGTGTTGGACTTCTCAACAAAGGTTTGTAGCGTTTGAGCTGTCACCTGCATGGTGGGGCACTCACTAACGAGCTTCTGATGCCCAGGCTTCTATCTCGTCTCCATCAAACCCTTTCGATAGCCTCCAGCCTGCCTCTCCAGCACAGCCTCAGCAACCTCAGCAGTCTGCAGCCTACAAGTCGTTCAACCCCTTCGACTTCTAGAGGCTTTCCAACTAAACATGTAGCGTTGCTGTTTGTTGTGCGCTGAAAGGCACGGTGCATATGCGCAATAAAATACAAAGTGTCAACCAAAGTAGCAAGAGTTTGCCGTCTCAGCTCAATTCATTAAATGGAACTTAGATATGCATCGTGATGAAGGTGATCGACCCGACCGACTGAGCCGGAACTCCACTCACCCGCGCGTGATCGTCATCTTCGGCCTCCCTTCACTTGGAACCCGCGTGCTTGCCCTTCATCTCCTTGTGGGCCGTGCCTGCAGCAGTCTTCGCAGCCTCCGATTCCTTCGCGCACGTCTGCTTCGCGGCCTCCAGATCCTTTTCCGTGTTGGTCTGCTCCTGGGTCGTAGTCGGCTCCTTGGGCTTGGTCGTCT
>JAIKVJ010000566.1:0-12119 GCA_024679225.1 Phytophthora pisi
CCGCTTCGGCTTCCGCTGCGGCGGCGTCCCCGGATGGGCCTATCCTCTTCAGTACTGGACGCTTTTCGCAACTGAGGTCTTAATCGAGAGCTGTGGACTTGGCGTCCCCCTCGGGGGACTCTTCTTTTGCTGATCAGACGCATTTCAATACATCTTGATCCGTGTTACCCAGCGCAATACGCCACCCCACCCCCAGCTTTCGCTATCACACTCGAAACCAGTTGCAACTGTTCCCTGCTGATCAACACTGCCTTCATTTGATCTCCGTGCTCACCTGCATCAGTTGGCCTTGGCCTCCATGACGGCAGCAGCTGATATTCACATAGCAGCACAGTAGCAAAATCGATGACACTCAGCTCGTAAGCGTAGCTTATCAACGCAAGGACTCGTCTCACCAGGCTGCAAGTATCTTCCCACTTGGCTGGCCCATGTTGAAGCGGTATCTTGAACTTGGGCGCCGAAAACTACGCACCGGACGTACAATTACACGGAGCAAAATATGCTGTTCACCCGAAGTGGGGGGGGGGCAGCAAAAGGTGCCATTGAGTCAATCCAAGTTTCGTCGAGCTTTCCCCAAGCCGTTAATATTGATCTTGAAGCTCAAAATCAATTAACCAACGAGCTTGACTTGGTGGCAGTGGACACGCAGCTTCCCAGAGCACTCTCCCTGAATGACTACACCATACAGTTGACAACCAACACGCCGTCGGCCCCTCCGGGTCCGACACAACGCAATTTGCTCCTGAGAGCGAACTCGAGACCCGAAAGCCGATCCAAGTCTTCCAAGAACCGGAACACCAAGACGATGAAGGTCACCGCTCTCGTCGTCGCTTCGGCGCTCGCCACAACGAGCGTCTTTGCCACTGAGGCGCCTGGTCTCCGCGCTTTGGCCGACGCTTCCCCCGCTCCTGAAGCCAACGCGCAGCCGCCTGCCGGCATGCCGAAGGAAGGCAGCGACCCGAAAGAGTGGGGCTGGGGCGGCGGCTGGGGCCACCCATGGGGCTGGGGAGGTGGCTGGGGCCACCCGTGGGGCTGGGGATGGGGATGGCGCCGTCCGTGGGGCTGGGGATGGTAAGCCGAGGACCAAGGAGCACGACGTCGTGAAGCGCTAGTGATCCCGTGCACCCTCCAAGATCTCAAGCTGCTAGCCGCTCCAGCCGATGTACCCCGTCCACCGCCACCTCCTGCTTCGTATGCGCTCGTCCGCGCAGCCGTCTCGACCGGGCGAGTTGAGTAGCGTCTTGCTTTCGTTAGCTGAACACCGAATCCAAACCACTTTGCTGTCATGCTGTTGTTTTGTGTTGCTTCTTTGACTCACGCCAGCTGCGTAACGACATCGGTGCGGCCCCGAAGCTTGGCACCTTTGCTGGCCTTGGTTCGCCTCGCCTGCCGCGGTGGCTGCGTGGCCGGCCAGCACAGCCCTTACGTCTTCAAGGTGCACCATGGTTGAAGGCGCCTTTTTTGGTGTGGTGTACGCCACGGTCCGCGCGGTTCGGGGACCGGTCCGGGACCGGTTCGTCCGATTGTCAGCGCCTCGGCCAGTGGCTCCCGGTGAGCCCCAGGTTTATCTTGGTAATTGTATACCGCGTAGCAGCTGTCTTGCCGTTTGTATGGCCTGAACGAGTGCCGCTCGGTCACCTCGACGGCCATTTATTCTTTGGGACAAATCGGAAGAAAGAATAATGGTGTCGCTGAAGCTTCAGAAGCGGTGCGTGGGAAGCTCTAATACAACACAGGGTCCAGCCACAGGGTCCAGCCCTCAGGTCTACAGGGAACGAAAGCAGGTGTGCTGACGCGTGTGTGTATGCTCCTCCCCCCTCTACAGTCTGGCCGCGTCCGTGCTCAAGTGCGGCAAGCGCAAGATCTGGCTCGACCCTAACGAGTCGAACGAGATTGCCCTGGCCAACTCGCGCCAGAACATCCGCAAGCTCGTGAAGGATGGCTTTGTCATCAAGAAGCCGCAGGTGATCCACTCGCGCGCCCGCTTCACCAAGCGTAACGAGGCCAAGCGCAAGGGCCGCCACACGGGCATCGGTAAGCGTCGCGGTACGGCCAACGCTCGCCTGCCCTTCAAGGTGATCTGGATGCGCCGCATCCGCGTGCTCCGTCGTCTCCTCCGCAAGTACCGTGAGGCCAAGAAGATCGACAAGCACATCTACCACGAGCTGTACATGCGCAGCAAGGGTAACCAGTTCAAGAACAAGCGTGTGCTCATGGAGACCATCCACAAGATGAAGGCCGAGCGCCAGCGCGAAAAGACGCTCAAGGAGCAGTCGGAGGCCCGCAAGGAGAAGGCCAAGTCGGCCCGCGAGCGCAAGGCCAAGAAGGCCGCTGCCCCCGCCGCCAAGAAGGAGTAAACTTCTCCGTCTCTTGTAGTCGACTGACCGACCGCCCAGGTCACATGAAGGAATAAAATTCTTCCCGAAGATGCCCGCATCTTTTGTCCCACCAAATTCGCAGTTCAGTCGTCGACCACCTCGTTGTGTTGCGTCTTCCTTGGCAGGTTTTTGCTGGACCCTTCACGTGTATGGTGCACAAAGGTTGGAAAACCTGCATGGCTCTTGTCTACGTGCGCTTATTGAGCATGCGTGCAACGACGCTTTACAGAAGTCGAATGGCGTGCGTTAAAGGCACAGGCGTTGCCAGAGCACCTGTGGTCTGACGGCTGAAACAACAAGTCCTTGCTTCTGCAAACATCAAGACAACTTCTTAAGTCCATACGCACATGTATTGATTGATCTACACATAGACCGCTTCCTCTACTCGGTCATCTAGTTCGAAAGCAGCGCCTTGCGCACGCCCTCGACCAACTCGTCCTCGGGCTTGCTGTCAGGGGCGGGGAACTCGAACGTCGAGCCGGTGATGAGCTCGTAGAGCAGGATGTAGCGGCGCGAGAGCTCGCTCACGAGCTCCTTGGGGGCCTCGGGCAGGACGACGTCGTTGTACGGGTCGCAGTGCTCCTTGAACCACAGACGCAGGAACTCCTTGTCGATGTTCTCGGGCGACTCGCCCTCGGCCATGCGCTGCTCGTACGAGTCGGCCAGCCAGTAGCGGCTCGAGTCGGGCGTGTGGATCTCGTCGATGAGCAGGATCTCGCCCGTGGCCTCGTCGACGCCGAACTCGTACTTGGTGTCCACGAGGATCAAGCCGCGCTTGGCGGCCTGCTCCTGGCCGAACGCGAACAGCTCGAGCGTCTTCTTCTCGCAGAAGTCCCACTGCTCCTGGGTCATGCGGCTGCTGCTCACCACCTCCAGACCGGAGATGAGCTCGTCGTGCTCGTCGTCCTTGGTCGTGGGGGTCACGAGGTTCTCGGGCAGCTTCTGGTGCTGCTTGAAGCCGTCCGGCAGCTTGTGGCCGCAGAAGTCGCGGCTGCCGTTCTTGTAGTTGGTCCACATGCTGGTGCTGGTGGAGCCCGTGATGTAGCCGCGCACGACGAACTCGACGGGGAAGACCGTGCACTTGCGGCACAGCATGGCGGACGGGTGCGGCACGCCCAGCAGGTGGTTGGCCACGATGTGCTTGGTCTGGTTGAACCACCAGACGCTCGTGAGCGTCAGCACGCGGCTCTTGAAGGGCACGGAGGCCAGCGCGCGGTCGAAGGCCGACTGCCGGTCCGTCGACACGAGCAGCACGCGGTCCTCGAACACGTACACGTCGCGCACCTTGCCCGTGATCTGGCGGAAGGCCGGCAGCTCCTGGCTCAGCGCGGCCAGCGACGTGGCGGTGAGCGCGCGGCCGCTCTCGATCTGGGGCAGGTACGTCTGCGTGCGCTTCTTGACTTCGGCGACAACGGCGCTCATGTTGCTGCTTCTGCTGCTGCTGCTGTGGTGATGGATGATACAACTGATACTGCCGGAGGGCCTTTTGGCTGGCCAGCGGCCACGCTTGAACACGCGCTTTTTGGTTGGTGGGATGTCCCCCGAATGTCCCCCGAAGCGCAGGTGGTCCGAGTGCTGGCCGTTTTCCACCAAAATTTGCCTTCGAACAACACTGTGAAAGGCTTGGGCTCCGGCTATCAATGCTACTGTCTCGCCTGCCTTCTCGTGGCGTTTCCTCGCGCAGTGTGGCGCCTTGCTGCCGGTTTCGGCGCGCCGTGTAGTGTCGAGAGAAGACGCCATCGCCTGGCGGGCGCACTGTGTGGCTTGGTGGTGCTTGAGGCGCCACGCTAGCGAGAGTAATGAACGGCCAGGTGGTGATGTGGAGAGATGTCTGCTCAATGCCGCGACATGTGACTGCGACGTTGAGGCCTCGCTGGCAGGCTGCGAGTCGCTGCGAGCAACGGGAAGGACTTCTCAGCGTGGTAGGCATGGGAAGCAAATCAAGAGCAGAGCGGATGCACGCGTATGGTATGTTTCTGTATTGGTACGATAGTTATTTGGACAAGACTATGTGGCTCGAATAGATAGCTCAAAATGCTCGAGGCCACGGGCGGTGGCGGGCACGGATGAAACAGCGACTCTCGGTGCGTCTCGACGACCAGCTGCCGGTGCTCGGCGATGTGTTGTTAGTCCGTCGACGCCTTTACGACGCACTCGAGTTGGACGGCGACCTCGCGCTCGTGCGCTGCGCGCTGGAAGGCCCCGACGATGGCGAAGTAGCTCAGCTGTTTCCTTCTGCGCGGCTTCTGCGCCCGTTCACGATCGCGGCGGCGGCGCTTCTCTAGCTCGAACTTGATGCGGTTGCTGACCGCCAGCAGGGCGTTCGTGGTCACGGGTGCGGCGGGTGCCTTGACTCGCTGCTGCTCCTCTGCGTCCGCTTCCGTTTCCTCCTCGATCGATCCGAAGTCGAAGCGCGCGCGCTTGTTCGCGCTGCGCCCGTGGACTGGCGAGACAGCCGGCGTGGGCGGCGCGAAACTCTCGAGGTCGCGCTTGAGCGACACCTTCAGCGCCGTCAGCGCCGCCGACAGGTTGACGCCGTCGGCGGATGAGGTTGACGCGGCAGAAGGCGATGCTGGGGCAGTCGCCAGCGGCGTGGTCAGCGGCGAGCGCATGGAGCCACAGGCCGGCACGATCGGCGACGCGGCGGCGAAGAGGCTCTTGCGCTTCTTGGAGGTCTGGTTGATCGGCATGGTGTCCACCTGCACTTCCATTACGTGGGGACAGGAGACTGTGTATGCGGCTTGAGTTACGTGAGTCCGGCGCTGCTTGGTGGGATTGCACGGGTACAAACAGGGCAACGGGACTCCGCTGCCACTGCTGCTGTTGCTGCAAGAAGACGCAAAAGAAGTTGCGAGTGGACAAGAGTGGTGGGTGCAACACGCCAGTGGGTCGAGCTCAGTGTAGGTGGCTTCGGTGGGTGGACCGCGCTCACGTGGCTCTTCCTCGAAGGCTCTTCTTCTGCTCTCAGCTGAAACGCTGCGAGGAGTGCACTTGCGCCCTAGCCGGCAAATTCAGCAATGATCGAGCCATCGGCAGAAGAGAAGTGAGAGCGGAGCAGAGAACGCACTCGGAATCGAAACGCCAGAAACAGGCCGCTTTCCACGATCCAAAACACGCTAGCGCCATACATTTTTCAAGTCATCGCGACCGGTATGCAACGATATTCCGCCAGTTTGGTGCCATTTTACGGTAAATCGCAGTGATAAAAAGCGATTTATGGTGCAATTACGACTCTCCATTGGTCGAAAGCGGTCATTCAACGTCGTCTTTACAACCAATGCGGAGTGCCACGCGCGACTCATTTCGGCGAATCGGACGGCGGCGACCGGCCGAGGACGAGCTGGTGGCTCTGCAAGATTGCAAGATTGCAAGATTGCACTCGGCGTCTCTGTCCGAGCCGCGCAGACCAGTCCTGCGCCAGGACCAGTCAAGTTGCCGCCGGCTAGTGCGCACATGCATGGTGCGCCGCGGGTTCAACTCATGCACCCGGGTCTGGCCTGCCTGCCGCCAGGCTGGCTGGTCAGCAGCGGCCTGAGACGCAGCGCCGCGGGTGGTTACCGTTCACACAAGTGAACAGTCCGCGGCATGCGCGCGAGCAGGTTGAAGCTGCCGCGGTGGCCGTTTGTTCCGACAGCGAGTTGAATTTGGGGGCAACTTTGGCGGCAAACGCCTTCCTGCCCGCGAATGCACTTCGAGGTCGGCGCTCAACGACGAACTCGGAAGTACCACGGCCGCTTGATTCTTGTGGCGGCAAATCGAAGACTGACGGCGATCGACCTCGATCGATGCCGGCCCATTGGCAACATCGGACTTGCTGGCCTATTGGCAACATTGGACTTGCGCCACCCGCTGCAATTGCACTCGTCCAATGCATAGCGCTCCGTGGCCGAATCGCCCTGCGTCACCTCAGCGGCTTCCTTCTTATGCGGTCGGTAGCATATATGTGACGTTGGTGGCGGGCCGGTGGCGCTAGTCGAGTTGAGCCCGTGAAACGCAATAGCCAATTGGAACGCAATATCCTGCAAAGGCGCATCATTTAACACGCTTACAAACGCCAAGTGCGGACCTGCGAGACCCGATCGCGGCGCGATCTTGCGAGCGCCCATACTGAGCCCAAGTGAGCGCCAACTTGAAGCCGCTTCAGCTTTCGGCGCGCTTGCACACGTAAACGGCAGGCTCCCTCGCACTTCCGAACGTGAAGCGTCAGCCGCACTCCTCGATCCGCGCCAAGAGCCCCGCATCGCTACAGCCCTCCACCTCCACCTCTAGTCACACCTCCTTACCCCAGCCAATATGAGCGAGGAAGCGACCAACAAACGTACGACCAACAGCCTCCGCCAGCAACACTGTCAATAGGCTGGAGATGCACTGACGCATCCTCCTCTCTCTGTCTGCAGCGACGTCGGGCGTGGTGTCCTTCGTGACCGGCGGCTTCGGCGGTACGTCTCGCGTCTATTGCATCGCTTCAGTATTGAACGACTGAGGTCGCGGACACTGACGCGCGACTGACGTGTGCATGACAGGCGTGTGCCTCGTGGCAACGGGCCACCCGCTCGACCTCATCAAGGTCAACATGCAGACGCAGCCCAAGCCGCTGCCCGGCCAGCCGCCCATGTACACGAACGCCGTCGACTGCGCCCGCAAGATGGTCGCCAAGGATGGGGTACGACACTGTCTGACTCCAGCGTTCTGCTGCCAAAGTTGAGCAGGAAGATACTAAGTTGCTGTGTGATCCTTCTTTTATCCTATTGACAGTTCCGTGGTCTGTACCGCGGTATGTCGGCCCCGCTGGTGGGCGTCACCCCCATCTTCGCAACGTGCTTCTGGGGCTACGACATGGGCAAGCTCATTGCGGTGGGTGCACTATCATCTCATTGTGCCTAGCATCCTTGCTACTGCGTTCTGATCAATTGCAATGTTGTGCAAACCACCTGCAGATCAAGGCGTCGGGCCAGTCGCCCACGGCTCCGCTGTCTATGGGGCAGATCATGTTCGCCGGTGGATTCTCGGCCATCCCGGCCACTGTGGTCATGGCGCCTGGCGAGCGCATCAAGTGCTTGCTTCAGATCCAGGCGCAGGCTGTGGAGCGCGGCGAGCCCAAGCTTTACGACGGCATGGTTGACTGCGCCAAGAAGCTGTACCGCACGGGCGGCCTGTCGAGCATCTTCCGCGGCTGGGAGGCCACTCTGCTGCGTGACGTCCCTGGGTAAGTGGCTCCGCAGTTACCTGTCGTTGCTGCAAGTTGCAGATTGTCGATGACTAACAGTCTACTGCGTTATTCGTGCTGTTGCCATTGTGCTATTTAGCTCTGTGGGATACTTCGGCGGTTTCGAGGCAATCAAGCGCGGCCTGACGCCCAAGGGCAAGGACCCATCGGACCTGAACGCCTTCCGAGTGTTCGTCGCTGGTGGCTTTGCGGGTATCATCAACTGGGTCATCGCCATCCCGCCCGATGTCATCAAGTCGCGCATCCAGACGGCGCCGGAGGGCACGTACCGCGGCATCGTGCACTGCTTCCAGGTGCTCATGAAGCAGGAGGGCCCTGGCGCTCTTTTTAACGGCGTGGGCCCTGCCATGGCTCGCGCGTTCCCCGCCAACGCCGCGTGCTTCCTGGGCGTCGAGTTCTCCAAGAAGTTCCTGAGTTTCTTCGGTTTCTACTAAGCTCGAGTAAGCAAAAGCGTTCGATAAATACAACCAGCCAACGCTTCTGCAGTTGAAGATCGATTCTTTGCCTCCGATGGGGAAGGTCTACCTACATATATTAAGAGGTGGAGCTCTCACTTCAGGAGGCTCTTGCGAGAGAAAGCGTCGTTGATCTCGGCGCGCGGCTCGTCCGTCCCGCGGTACAGCGTGTTGCTGTAGAGCTCCACGACGTCCCTGTATTGGTCAACACAACCACAAAATACACAGGGAAGGTGTCACTCATCGAGCACTTGCCTTGACACAGCGCCACGCAGCAACACTGATAACGGTCGAAACGTACGAAATGCGCTTGAGCTCGGCCTTGGCGTCGGCGATGGCGGTTTCCTGCTCCTCCAGCGACGTGTCGGTGCCCGGCAGCGAGCGCAGCAGCTCCAGCGCCTCCGTGTACTTCTGCTTCACCGACACGGCCTGCGATCGACCGGCCAAGGCGCCGAAAACTCACGTCAGCACGCGGCCTTGAGAGGCTGAAAAGCCACACTATAGTGGGGCCTTCCTTACCGAGGCCGAGACGTCTCCGATGCGCATGGTCTCCTGGGTCGAGCTGGCCGACAGCACGTCCTTGAGCACGTCGATGAGGTTCGGCAGCACGTCGAACGTCTGCAGCACGAGCGCGGCGCGGCGTTAGTGGCCATCAAGCGCGTTGACAGTAGGGTGTGGTTGTGGGATCACGAGGGCGTGAGACGCCAACCTCGTGCAGCTTGGCCTTGGAGATGGAGGCGTCGGCGTCCGTCGAGTCCATCGTCGCGGCTTGTGGCGCTTTTCGTTGTACACTTCCATCTGGGGACATTTTCTACTACATTTGTTTCACTTGAATGAGTGCATTAGACAGGAAAATAACTATAGCGCAACATTACTATGCAGTAAGGGTTTGAACTTTGACTGCTCAGTTCTAAAAAGCCCGCGACTACGTAAGAGGGTTTTCTTAATCACACCTTGGTCGCTCGCTCGATCGTTTCGTCGGCGCATCATACAGCATCCCTTTAAGGCTCGCCCGCCGCTCTCCATTTGTCGAGAGGTGTGTTCTGTAACTTCGCTGCCAATCCTTTTGTGTTGGGTCATTCTTCGCCGCAACAAGCATCCCCACCGAAGCCATTTCTCCCGATCATCTTTTTTGCCGTTGATTGACATATACTTGACCCACGCCTGGAATTTCGAACTGGCCAGAGTTTTGTCACTAAGTTTGTAAACTGCGACGCTGCCTTGAACTACTCACAGATTGATCCACGCACTCTCCACCCTTTCAGCGATTTTCACTGTGCTTGAAAAGATGTTGGTAAGATGCAAACGGTCGAACACGACGTCGGCGGATTTTCCCTCGCCGAGCGTTTGGAGCCACCTTCGAAGACGAAAGCAGTTTCTTGACTTTCTTCCCGACAGGACGGACAGTCCTCCTGATCCCTCTTCGTGGTCGTTATCGTCGATGCCCGTGTTTTGATCGCAGTGTGAGTACCAGCCCAGTTGGACAAGTCGGGTGCTAGTCCTGTGGAGCCTCGCACAGACAAGTCTGAGTCGATGGGCGTGATGAAGGCGAAGACCAGGAGAGCCATGCCCACCAGCCACTGGGGATACATGGTTCTTCTCGAGGACCAAAGACTGTACTTCTTGTTTCAAAGCAAAGTGAGAAATTAAGAGACATCGAGGCTTGAGACGACTACACTATTTCATATAGATGAATGTGTACGGTCAGTAAGGCATATGAATGTGTACGGTGAGTAAGGCTAGTTTCTGGAGCCATCAATATGTCTACGGGCACATCGGCATGTTGCTTGACCCGTGTGTGATAACGGCAAACAGAATGATGTACGTACAGTATCAATGCCGCTCTCCCTCCAAAGTGAAGCTCAAAATGATCAGCTGATTTACCAAGTACTAGGTAAGCTATTTGTTCACCCCGCACAGGCGCAAATACAAACAGCGGGGTGGTCAACAAATATACTCATCGAAACCCGAAGAAACAAGGTGAATCGCCCACACGGTATAAAGCCGAACGTTTTATATTCAGCAATCCGATCGAATGAATAGGCTAAGACTCAAAACTTACGACGCCTTACCCGGACTGCGCATCCAGCTTCATGATGTACCGGTTGATCAATTCGTTGGCGGTAGGTACATCAGAAAGCTTCTGTCTAAGCTTCGTCGGATTCGCCTTCTCAGCTATCCATTTGTTGACAAGTGCACCCTGTAAGTTCGTCGCCAGTTTCTCCGTGGTGGGGTCTTGCTTTGCCGTATTGAGCATCCGTAGTAAACCTCTGTCGTAGTAGTTAGCCCTGAGACTATCGAGCATGGTTTCTCTTTGCTGGGGGTATCGAAGATTGAAGTCATTCAGGTACTTTTGCCACGTTTTGAACTTTGGACTGGCAAGAGTTTCTTCGCCAGCTTTCTTGAGCTGCAGAAACGCAAACGCATCCTTGGGAGTTCGTCCTTGGTCTAGCCAGTGACTGAGCCACGCTTTCTCCACCCTTTTAGCGAGTTTCACGGTGTTTGGGTTCTGCATTCCCTTCTCGATCATCCCTTCGACGCCATTCCATAAGTACGCATGATTAAGTGGCGTGAACCACGATTCTTGGTTCTTCGGGTTCCTCTTGTTGAAATCATTCACGTAATTCAACCACGTCTTCAATAATGGATCGCCGAGGATGTTGTCACCCACGATATCAAGGGCCAGCAGGTTGAAGACTTCCTTGGGGGACTCGTTGCTCGCGAGATAGCTCTGGATCTTCTCCATCTGCATCTTAGCGACAAGGTCTGCCAGGCTGGGATACTTCTTCGCTACGAAGAAGATTTGGTTCAGTTGTCGGTCCTTGAAGCGAGACTCTAGCGCCGACAGCAACACAGACGTCTTACCAGGGTTCTCCTTCACAAAATGATTCATGTACGCAACCCACGTGTTAAGGAGAGGATTTTCCTGGAATACAATTCCAGGATAATCGAGCTTCAGCAGCTTGAACACGTCTTCGACAGATTTCCCGCTGCTTAACCACATTTCAAGCTGCGCCGACTCCAATTTAATGGCAAGGCTTCGCGTGACAACTTCTGTCTTGGCCTCGACGAGCATCTTGGCCACATTTTCATCGCCAAATCTCCGCGTCAACGTCTCGATTACACTCGTTTTCTTCTCGGGATACCTCACGTTGTACGCGTCCACGTACTTGACCCAGCTATTGAACTGCGACTTCTCCAAAATAGCTTTGTTCGGCTTGTCTGTGTAGTGGGTTTTCTTACCGAGTCCGAAATCTACCAGAGCGTCATCCGGCGTTTTCTTACTTTTCAACCAGGCTTGGACCAGTTGCTCCTGCAGCTTGGTGGCGATGGCTTTGGTTTCTTCCACGCTCTTCGCCGTCTCGGTCATTTTGAAGATAACGTCGTCGCTGTAGTAGTTCAGGAGCGTCGGCACCATCGACGTTGGCTGGTCAGGATACTTAAAGTATAGTATCCGATACTTTGCGTTGAAATCGTCCAGGTACTGCGCCCAGTTGGTGAATTCGGGGTTGCCGAGAATTGTCTTCTTTGCCTTGTCAAGCTCCATGATATGAAATACCTTGTCCGGGTCTTTTCCAGTAGCCACCCAGTGCTTCATTAGCTCGGTTTTCAATCTCGTGGCGAGTTTTTCAGTTTTTCCGTTCTTCAGGCCAGCTTCGATAAGTTTGTACAGACCCTCCTCGCCATAGTGAGCTGTCAGCGTCGCGATCGCGGACGTCTTGATCGTGGGATGTTTGATCTTCAAGTCGTCAACGTACTTCAGCCACCGAACTAACTCGTCGTCGTGCAGCAACAAGGCGCCAGCCTTGTTCAGCTTCATCCGAGTGAAAACGTCGTCTGCAGATTCTCCATTGCTCAACATTTTCTGAAGTTGTGCTTGAGTTGGCTTGAAGAGCGTTGTCAGCGTTTCCAGACCAGGCACGGAGAACCCTGCTCTCTCCTCCTCGTCCTCATCGTCGTTTGCTCCTCTAGCTCGGAGAATTCTCGTCGTGGGGCTGCTAGTTTCGCTTGCGGATTGGACACTACACCATTGCCGGTTCAAAACGGCGCTAGTCCACT
>JAIKVJ010000567.1:0-12144 GCA_024679225.1 Phytophthora pisi
CCTACTCTGCTATACAAATCCTCGACGAGCCACCCTTTTTCTGCGGTCCTTCACGAGCCGCCACGATTACTCGATGAAAAGCCCATCCCCCATCGAAGACGCACAGTCGCTACCGATCCGTATTGAGTTGAGCTAAATTTGCTATGTCTATTTGAACTGTTATCGCGCAAACCAGCATTACTACATGTAGCGCGGTGCAGTGCGTAAATTCATGCTGCCAAAGTTGCAGTCTTTCAGTGCTAACGTAGTAACAACACTAGAGTACGGTATCGACGACAGCTACCAGTTTGCAACGCAGTATAAACCACATCCAACCATAGTTTCAATACTTTAGTTATTACTTCAAAGTAAGTAAACACGCAGGTCACTACACTGTAGTAAGACATGTCCGTGACAATGTAGCTCGCCTCGCAGAAACGGGTGATCAATAATTCAACGGCAACGAAATTCAGCTCACTCATTGTTTAGGTACTCAACTTTGCATCGTGAGCGACATTTGGTAATTAGCTTAATAAAAAAATGTATTCCTACTCATTAGCTACTAAAGCACGAAGTTGTAGCAACGAATATGTGTCAACTGTATCCGCACATTATTGTTATGGAAATCAAAATGATGCATATACTTTTAAGCTATGCTATTCCAGCAACCCGTGGTCAAAGCGCCCGCGTAGCGGGTGCCCAGAGCGCTAGTTCCCCTTCTCTTATAGCAGTTTCCGTGTCCGTCACGACCACAACGTGACAAAATTTTCATTGGACGAAAATACATTAAGTACGAACTTGAGGGCCCCGAAGGGGCCCGCAGGGACCGACTGTACCAAATACTCGGCCCCACGTCGCGAGTAGTGCAGCGAGCTCCGCGAGCGAAACGGGGGCGCCCAACCATGCCTAAACCCCTAATAACCCTGGCGAAGCGCCTGCGCAGCGGCGCGCTGAGCCCTATTTATCGTTTTTTAAGCGAGATACCATGGCGCTACACTTTCCTTATGTTAACCGTTCTTTGGTTTGGCGTTTGTGGAGCTATCTGAGCTGTCTACTTAAACCTGTTGCCAAAGCTACAACGACCAGAATACTGCGACACTCTATACATATAGTAAAATTCACCAAGGTCGAACAGGTGGCATGTAAACAACTCTAGAGTCGATGAATATTCTTCCATTCAATAGCTATGCCACCCGTGCCGCCAATGTAGGTTTATACCAGAAACAACTTTCCTCACTGTAAACCACGAGTTCATACCTAAAAACACCGGGAAATCATACCAAAAAATACGCGTTCATACGAGTAAATACGAGATCGTACTCGTACATTTTGATATGAACTCGTACGTTTCAGTATGACTAGTTGTTTTTGGTACGAAATCGATTTTGCTTTGGTATGATTCACTTCGTAATTCGCCCAGATCAAAGAAAGTTTTGCTGATCATATTTATTTTTAGAAAATTGTAATATTGGTACTAACATGCCCACCAAAACAACGCCTCAAGGCAGCCGAAAATCATTATATAGGGTTCGGGTCACTTCCATATGTCCCATGTATTCAACGAAATGCCTGCTATACTTTTCAGGTATGCTGCCGACTCCGTCTGCGTCGATTATCTATTTCCAAAGTGAAGGCAACAGTGTTAGTGTAGCGACGTCGACTTCAACGGCGAAGCAAGTAGACAAAGAGGTAGGGACCTCGGCTAGGTATAATGTAATTTGAGAACCGAAAATCTTCTTTTATCTTATTAGGGATAGTCAATGTCCGCAGCAACAGCTCACTTTTTTCCGCCGCAGCAAGTCGGATTTTTTTCCGGGGCTGTGATTGGCCAGAAAAAATCTGCGATCGGAACGAAAAGTCGTTCTGGCCGAGCCGCAGCAGCCGTTCGTTTTTTTGCGGGCATGACCAAGATCTGAGCACCAACGGTATGACAGCATGATCATCGCGCGACGGATAGACTCCGCACTTGGGGGCTGTGCCGCGAGCAGAATTTTTGTAAGGTCGATCTAGGAAGTCTACATGTGTCAGTCGACGACTTGGCGTGCAAGCGTTACTCCAGCACGATCATGTAATACACGTTGTATGCCGAGTGACGGAGATAAGAAGAGCACTTCCACGCTCTTACTGAAACTCTAGATCTACACTACTCAAGTCTTCCTTAGCAGCTCAGGGCTGTATCAAAAGCTGCGTCCGCCGATCGCTGTGTGTTAGAAGGCGCTGAGAGTAGTGAGCGGACGGCAGTTAGCTAAGGTAACAACAGCTAACTTAGCTCTACTTTCGCATCAGCAGCCTGAGCAACAAGCGCCTCCCCCAAGAAAACTCCTCACGCTCAGCCTCCACACCTTGGCCATCAACAACAGGTGGGCCTCCTTCGGGAGGGCGCGTTCAGCAACCTCTACAATCCGGACAGACGCTGACTGGAGTTTCCTGCTGAGATCAGCACCTACCACGCCGACGGCAGCAGGATGAACACACCGCTGCCTTCTCACACTCAACTTGAAGGAGGTAGAGGGCATCGCCTTCCTCTAGCTGGCGCTCCAGGCGTTCCAGCGCACGCTTTCCCCGCATCCCAGAGGACAAGCACGTGGGCTGGACGTTTGATGCCGAGGGGGTGACTGAAAATCTTGATCTGTTGCTGCAGACAGAGAATGGGGTGGTCAACGCACTCAGCTTGTGATTGGCCAAAAACATTTGGCGCGTTCGAGCAAGAAAAAAAATAGTTGCTGCTGCAGACATTGACTACCTCTATTATATCCTTGAGAAAAAACCTCATTTTTGATCATCTTTTTTTGACATCCCGGTTCCGTGCGTTGTTTCGCTGTGGTTCTCTAGCGCGATTTCGATCTGCTGTACGTGTGGTGGTCAGTATATAATGACAGAGCACCGCCTGCAGTGTAAAAGCAAATGTGTACTCGTTTCGGGCTATCTGGAAAGCATTCACTTGTGGGTAAATGAACATGGTCGCAGACATGGTGTTATGCCCTGTGATGTCGTTCACCCAGCACGTACTATTTCAGTCATGAAGTTGTTCTTCGCTGAGTGAGACGAAATCGGAATTCCTCCGCGCCTCATTCTGGTGAATAGGAAGCGACACAGAACATCGGCTGCAGGCTCGACCCGTGCACTACCGACTCTAAAGTAAATTCGCAATGTGTTCAAACGCATTCGACTCGATCAAGGCAGTAATATTCGAGGGGTTCAATTCAACAGTTAGATCGTCTTCGCTGTTATCAAAGTGTGATGGGCTTCAGTACAGCCCTTTTGTTTGGAGCCAAGCTGGATGGAGTAGGATACGGCTACGTCGGTATCGGGCCAGATGAAGACTCATTTATCCTTGGCATTTCGCCCTTGTCTACGATCGATGCCTGCTTGCGCTTTTCAAAGAACGGCGCGTATTGCCAATTTCACGCCGATGCTACTTTCAAGGTTAATGACACTTGGTATCCCGTAATCACGTGCGGGTTTACAGACTAGGCGAGGGCGTACCAAGTGGGAGCATTCTTTTTCGTAAGCCGAAGGACAGTGCACGAATACACCGAGTGCTTTCGCGGCTTTGTGGGCTTCGTACTTGATCACCGAGGCGCTACCCCACAAGTCAGCGCCGTTATGGGGGATGCAGAAGATCCGCAGTATAGCGCTTTCGGGTCGTTACCAACCTTTTCCGGTGCTAAGATGCTAATGTGTTTCTTCCACGTTTTAAAGAATATGCGAAAATGAGTTCAGCATCTTCCAATCAAGGACAGGATGCAAGTCATGACGTCGATTATTGAGATGCTTCATGGAAGCGTATGAGACCATTCGAGATCAAGAGCTTGGAAAATGACCCAGCTCTCCTCGTTTGCTGACCACTTCGACGCACAATGGCTCAAAGGTCAATACTCACAATGAAAATCGTTCCCCACACCACATTTTGCTTGCTCAAACAATCCCTAAGAAAACCTGAACGGACCTTTGAAATCACTTCTCCAAAGATGTCGCCACCACATGCCACCACTACTCTTAGAACTCTGCGAATTCATCGCGACTATAAGCCCGTTGATCCCAGTAAAGTCTGACCACAAGGCGAAGTTTACGAGTGGTGTGGCCACTGTCGCGAGTCAGTTTGGGTGGGGACCGGTCGCCGCCGTATTGAGGCCGTGTCTGTGCGGGCGAGGAGGATTAGACGGACAAGAGCAGCAACTACTAAGCAGAGTAATACATGCAAAGCGTTCTGTCTTGTTGTTCCCAAAGCTAAATCACGACTGACCTCTTCGCTACTCCTACCTCTCTCGATCCTTACCCTGCGATCCTTGCGTATCCGCGTATCCGTGCCGCTCATCTCCTGCTCACCCTCTCTGATGACTTAAATCGTTCACTCGGGCGACCCTAGAAGCTGCCCACCATGCCATCCGTCGCCGAAATCCAGCCACGACGTCACGAAACCCTCTTTCCCTCCGAGATACCTCCCAGTAGCAGCTTCCGGGTCTTCAGCTTGACGGCGACCCGGCCCATGACCCGCAGCTCCTCGCCCTAGTAGCATTGTAGCCTATAGAAGCACGCTTGCCCGTTCCTAGACGATTCCACTCGTGACACCACGGCTGCAGCTGAAATGCTTGAAGCCGGTCATGTGCAAATTGAAACGACCTCCGAAGCGGCTCGTGTCAGGGTTTTAGTAATCTCGTACCGGATACCGCATACGAAGAGGATGCGGATGACGAACACTAATTTCGTGTGGTATTCGATGACAAGACACCCTCCCGTAGCCCCCAGTCATCGCAACCTTCGGCAAATTCGACAGAGTATGTGTTTGAGATTAATTTCTGGTGGGGACACTGATGCTAAAGGTGATCAGGCCGGTGGAGACGCTAAACCTGGTGGAGATCCCGTCGATTTACCTGAGGAAGAAGATTCACTCATAGGAAATGAAAGTGAACTCAAGGATGAGGCAGAAGAGAAGCGGCTTGCAGGCAAAGGATCTATACGACATGGCTACCAAGTGGCCGCTGCGCCATGCGCACGCGCTGGAAATTATCCTAGAGGTTGTTAGGTGGATCTCGGCAGCAAGGCGTGTGGATGCAGGTATTATGAAAAATATCTCGTTTGTGCTCACTTAGTTGCTGCGCAGCGCAAGTACAGTCTCATAGTGTCAACCAATGCCCCGCTCGAAAAGCTGAAAAAAAGGGATTAAAGCGACCACTAAAAGAAGTTGTGCAAAGGCGCCTCAGCCGCAGATGAGTCAGCAGAAGCCCAAAGTGAAAAACCAAACAGGATCTTGACGTCCAAAGATCATCCGACCTACCGAGCAAGATACCTAGGTAGGTGTTCCCTCAGGTAGACCTCCTAGTGGTGAGCCGGGGTTGACTGTTCAGTATATTCTACATGAATAACACAATATACCCATGCAATCGCGCTAATGTATTAATGTACCGATGTAGTGTTGTTCTTGTAAACAGACGTTTTCATGTAGTACCCAACCAAAGGTTTGAATTCCTTACATGGCATGCAGATCATGAGGTAAACGTATCAAAGAATCTGATATTGGGAGTATTGAGGACTAAATCGTCAGGACTGTCAACACCAGACTCTTGCCACAGCCTTTACAGGATTCTCTTGCAGTAATCATATTTTTTGCATGCTTAATCCTTGTGTCTGAGAAGCCCGGATCGGGTTGCACGTAATGGGGATTAAATTGAGCTACGCCCGTCACAGTTGCAAATACATCGGCAATCCTGAGAGCAGTTGATTCGAAGTCCACCTCCACGGTCTTGGAATTGTCTTTGACTCTGGATATGACAGCGGCACTCCGAGCACTAACAACGGCAGCGTTGATGACGTCTGCCAAACTCCCGCCGTTATAGCAGGCATTAATACGTAGTCTCTGCTCCTCGCATAGCGTCGTGTAGTACTTGTGGTGAGCGCACTCCACCATGGCAATTTGGTGGCAAAGCCGAAACAGCGGGGGCTGCGTTGCAGATAGCTCCGAACGAAAGCCAGATCGTGACGCGACTCGATCTGACTGTGGTTATGACGATCGCATCATCTAAACTTGATGTGTTGCAGACTACTCCTAAATATCTACCATATTTACTTATAATGGTGGTGGTACAAAATGGGAATGAGTACTTTCCTACCTCGATCATCAATCACTCCATACAAACTTCTTCATAAAGACTTCGCCCGTCCCCAAAATGGCTCCTTTTTTGGCAACCCCATTATAACTAACCCCCCACAACAACTAAATAAATACGATAAAATCAGCTCGTGATGGTGGTCGGTTTACAGGCGATCGTGTCGGACCCACCGCACCAACATGAGGTTGAAGCGGATGATCTGTCAGCACGGCTAATTCCACGAGTTGGTCAGCGTGGCGCGGTTACCAGTAATACCGTGATTTGGTCACTATCTCCACTGCGTTCAAGCTAGAGATGACGCACCCGCGAAGCGACTTGTTTTTTGCCGCGTGAAAAACGGGGGGGGGGGCTTGCTTTCGTTTCCTGGGTAACTCCTCCGTTCATAAAAATGCTATCGTCCCTTTTGGGAAGGTGGTATCCGGTGTAACCAGCATTCGAGGCCATCTCTCGTTCTTGCCAATCGCCTTCCACGCGGCTTTTAGACGTTCCACGCCAGTCCTGCACAATAAAGTCGTGTCACGAACACGGTTCTCATTTTCTGCAAGGCTTCGACGCTTGCGTGTGTATCCACGCACATAGTCATTTCCGTTGGTCGCACCAAACTGCCACACGATGTTATGGGAGCGCACAAGTACCCCATAGTTTTGAGGTGTGTTGTCGAATGGAGGATATATCTGAATGACCGGGCAAGCAATTTGTCCAAGCGGCAAGAAAAAAAGGGAGAATTTTCTTCATCCCCAAAACGTACCCAAAGTCCCCTAAAAACCCCAAAACGTTTTAGGGACTTTCAATAAAAACTGTTTGTTACTCCCCAAAATCTCAATTAAACGTCCCCCAAACTGTCCCCCCAAAATAAATAAATCTTAGTATTGGGGTAACTAAATATTAGGCTAATTTTATTCCAGTGGCGCGATAGCGCCAGACCAACGGAGGTGAGCGGTTGCGAGGAGCGTAGCCGCAGCAAACCCGCGCGGTATTTGCGGAGGCGGGCCCAGCGACGAGCATTCCAGCGAGCCGAACACTGCACTCGCCAGGTGAGAGAATCTTTTTATCGCGAGCGAAGTGAACAGCGGGGGCGCCGAAGGGGCGCCCAGCCAAGTGCAGCGCGGCTGGTTACTCTAAGCTAGATATATAATGGGTCTTAGTAAAAGTTAGGTTCATGGTTCCTAAATATGAGGTTTTACGTTTGGGGATTTTTGGGGTTTTGGGGTGCGTTTTGGGGATGAAGAAATGGACGCCAGAAAAAATAAGACAATAAGACGCAAATAATAAGAGCGAAAGCCATTTTGACCCAAATAATAGTTCCTGTGTTTCTAACCATCTTGATCGCATCAAGAAAACGTAGCAGAAAACTGTTATGGGTTGCGACAGATGTAGAGCGATGCGCTTCCAAAATACAATCCCTACAATCCAGTTATTATCGTACTCTTCAATCGCCACTGCTACATTGTCGGTGTCATAAATATTGTCGCCTTCACGAATTTTGCGCCTCTATTCGTCCCATAAATCGTCTTGGCTAAATAAAGAAGTCGTTGCGCAAAAACTATGCATCTCGCCTTTTGCCGACCACAAGCCAGCACCTTCACCACAGACATCTGCCCACGGACGCCAATGACGGCCGAACTACCCACGCTACCCGAGCTCTGCGACGCTGTCGTGACGATCAAGATCGGCGAGCCGCTGACAGACTGCAGGATTGTATACAAAGCCTCCATCGAGATCTCCTTTTCGGTGCGTGAGGGCTATACAGTCCTGAAGGAGAGGATAAAGCGTTTGCTTGTCAACGACACCCCTGTAATATGACCTGCCGACGCTGCTATCTACGTCAAGTCTACGGTAAATGCGCGTCAACACGAGTACAAACGCTTACCGGAGAACTAGCAAGGGTTTATCGGGTTTTTGAAGGCGGTGTGGACGAGATTTAGGCGCCAAGGCAAACGCATTCCTCTCTTCCTGTATGCCAATAGGTAAAAAAAGACTAATCCTATCCACAGAGCTACTGCAAGTCGTGTTGCGCAAGCTACAGAGTATCAGCGAGCTACTGCAGTCGGAAAGTAGAGAACCGCCAGGACCAGCTTCGGTCGAATATTGGGCGACTGTACAAGCGCGCCAGCCTGACGGAGCCCCAGTTGTGCAGCCCGACAATGAGACGTTTCGACAACTAAACTACGTTGATAGACAAGCTGAACAACACCGCGAAGAGGTTTTGGCAGCTGCAGCGGAAAGTAACAAACCTACGCGATGCATCCATATCCATCTAAATGGAGTTGCCGTATCCATCGACATCAATATTCAAGAGCTTCGTGATGTTCTCGGGCTACCCGGATACGACTTGCGCCCCCCATTTCGTGCCGGAATTATTCCCCCAACGGCAGAGCCACACGACCTTGCTGACGTCGACCACGAGGAAGAAAAGGACGGCGAAGACTTAGAGAACCACGAGGAAGTGGAAGATGAAAACAGCGAGCAACACCAAGGTGGAAGACAGCGAAAGCGAAGCCGACGATAAGTCGATGCCGAAGAGAAACAAGACGATGATAATCGAGAGCACGACGAAGCTGTAGTTTAGATTAAATCTTTCGCTCTATCTACAAATACATACTCTACTAAGCTAGAAGAATATCCACACTTTCGATAAAGGTTTTTTCCTATGAAATCATTAGTGCGAGTGCATTCTCTTAATGCAATCTCCATAACCGCTTCTGGATTAACTCGGAATGCCATATTGGCATGGTGAATTATCCAACGCTTTAGCAATGCAAAAGAAACTTTAGTTGGGTTCAGTTGTGGGCAATATGGAGGAAGGAAAAAAGCAGAACACCCGTTGAGTGCACAAGCTCCTCTAGTTCTCGATACATGTGTATCTTTGCATTGTCGAGAATCACAATGCTTCTCGGAAGCGGCCACGGATTTAATAGCGGCGCGACTTTTTCTCTAAAAGCATTGTGAAACTCTTTGCGTGAAATCGTTCCTCATGCAAAAAACCCAGAAGTGTCCATCGCAGCTAAGACAGATACCCGCTCGCCTCTTTTAAAAGGCAGGCCAACTACTGCAGGCGTACCCCTCGGCGACCATGCGTATCGACGCATACAATCGCGTCCGGCCTTGGCTGTCTCGTCCAAAAAGACAAGTTGCTCTGGGCCAGAGTAAAAAGGTAACAGCTTATTGTAATAGACCGCAATCTCGGCAGGAGTAGCCTCCCTTGCACGCTTACTCAGAATTTTCCGAGTAAGACAGAGATCAAAGCGGAGCGCACGGCAAGTTGTTGCCTCGGAAGTGTTTCGCAGTGTAGGAAATCGAGCTTTAAGTGCACTGCGCAGCTCATCGATGTAGAAGCATGGGTGCGACTCAGCATATTGGCCAACATAACGACACACCTCTGGTGGCCATCGTGATGTATGCTGCTTCCTCCCAACTCCATCAATGTTTCCTCTACTTCGAAACCAACCATACCATCTCAGTACGGAGCGCACTGACACGCCCAGGACACTGGCCACGTTGGCCATTTCTACGCCGTAGACATGAACGAGGGTAACAGCACGCCAACGAAGGTCGCTTGATTTTGTCATTGTTCGCCAGCACAGGGATGGTATAGTGACTGGAAATACTGTAACGAATGGCGGGAGCTGCAGCCGCCATTCAGGTCACCGGTAACCATCTGCCTCGTGGCGCCATTGGACTCTGTACCAAAACACGAGCCCCCGAGGCTCGCAGGCCACTATTGCATAACTATGTCAACGTCCGCCGTATCTTCACTCCGATCAGCAGGCTTTTCGGTTATCTTCCCCGTCGGCACCGCTGTTCCAGACACGCATAAAGCTCTAAATATAAAATAGTTTCGAGATCCGCAGTTCAATAATTAGCACGTTTTCCTACTTATTTGTTCACCTTCACGCCGAACTTTGTGTGTACTCGGTCCACCATGCGTTGTAATCATTTGCTTTAGTCCCTGGGTTAGCGCCTTACATTCTTGTCTACACAGCGCCAAAGGCGCTTTCTTGTCCTGTTCCCTTTCTTCTGTCTCTGACGCTGTTTACAAAGACGTCCCTTTGTTGCAGTGGGACCCACAGATTCCGAGCTCGGGGAGTCCACGAAGGCAGTGCCGAAGAGCAATAGGTTGCGGTGAACCGGTTCTGCAGACGAGCATTTTCATGCTTGTGGAGATCCCGGACTCTGATGTGGCAATGCGCAGTGCTTGTTGGGAAGGGGGTGTTGGTTTGATGCAGGTTGACCTGGAGAAGGAATTTACCACGAGTTGTATGTTGTATGATCAAAGATGCCTCGTGACCCCTAACTAGAAGAAGGAACGGTCGTTTATATTTCGAGAAATTTATTTATATGGTAGAATTGCACGACTCGGTGTGATTGCAAGGGCGTATGACTATCGCACTGCTTTTGTGTGTAGGTTCTGCCCCCCTGTATGTTCTGATGTGACCTGTGTATGGTAGGGCCATTCGACCCGAATCCAGTTGCTTGGGCGGCGGGGGTTGGGCGAGTACAATGCGGTCAAATGTTGTAGCTACCAACATACCGAAGCTGTAATGCTTGTGATACAGGCCCTGAAGATGAAGAATCGGCACATATTACGTCGAGTCATGAAGGAGCACATTGAAGAACGAGGTTGACGATGGACAAGCTGCCAACCCGGGCACAGTAAGCTGCAGCACATTTGCGCGTTGAATAAGTCCCCCAATCGTTAGAGCAGACCCATCGTTGTTTAAGCACTGCAGCGAGACCACTACACAGATCTGTTTTCATGCGAGCAACCCATACACTCACTGAGTATTCAGACCACTCAATGCGTGATTGGCTTACTCCAAACGCGTTGCGTTCGCAGAGCAATACGTTAAATTCCACAACAGTATAGAATCAGGTACGTTCAAAAACAAAAAAACATCGCGTCGCTTCCTGGCAACGTAAGAGATTGGTAGAAGAGAAATTCATGCGGTTCCAATGATAGAATATCCTCCCCTGTTAATGGTCCCATTTTCCCCGAACAAACGTTGTGGCCAATTACCGCTTTAGCTTCTCGAGGAATCGCCGGATTTCGTTCGTTAGTTGGGCCCACTGGGTTGCGGGTGCTCCATCGCAAATATACTTATGAACTATTCAAGGCCGCAGGCGTGTAAATTACCCAATCCTGACACAGGGTGGACTCCCCTTTCTGGTTATCCTCCGCCGCCATTGAATATATATACTTCTAACGTTAGTAGCGTTTAGCCATTCTACGTTTCCGAGGAAACGTTGCGGGATACGACGTACATTCTGGTTGACGTGGGGCGGGATCTGGTGAATCGGTTCTTTTTTAAGGACAATTTCTTCTCTTTGCTGTTGTGCGTTCGGGCGCGAAACGAATCGCAGCATGACCTGAAACGCGCGCATTTATGGTGTGTTGACTGGAGGAGGAGTTAAGAGAGACGGTGACGCGTGCGGACAGGCCACAACATAATGGCTTTGCCGACTCTAACCAAGTTGGTGGTAGGCCATACTAACCTTTACTGCGACTATGCGTCTATTGTTACCCCTCTAATCATGATACTAGCTGAAATGTATATTAGCGCCCCCCGCCCGCACTCTTTTCCCGACTGCCCATACTCAAGTTAGGTCAATCGTGCGCTCGGTTGTTTAGCTACTTTATCCAGCTCAGACGTTTTTTTTGCTTCATTAGATCCACACTCCAGGTGTAAGCATTCAGCTATGGTGGAGATTATAAACTCGGCTTTAGCGACGTCACCATTATGGATCAGTCTTTTTAAGACAGAGAAGAGTGTAGCAGGGTTACACGCACAAGTGGCTGTAGCCACTTGTAACCCTAACAGACGCGACGTCTGTTAGAGGAAGGTTCGAAAGACTTTCTCGACCTTGGTGTAGACACACCGACGGCTACATACATTTACGATCACCACGACGGGTGATCCATAGAGACTTAGGATTCACATTGGCTGAAAGCAGCATCTCTTTGCCAATGAGCGAGATGCATAGTGTTGGAATTCTGCCAACCAGCCGTTGGCAGATCCCTAACTTAGAATATTACATTTAGAGGAAGTCAGAAACA
>JAIKVJ010000568.1:0-11926 GCA_024679225.1 Phytophthora pisi
GCAATAAATTTAAAGCGGTATTATCGGAAGGTCTGCCGAAGTGGGGACGTATTGTACCAAGGACAAAGTCGCGTACGTTTCAGTGGAAGTCCTCGGGACGTACGATACCAACGGAGCGTTCTTAGTGGAGGACACAGGTAGTACGAAGACCAGGATGTCGTACTCGCGTATCGCGCTCTAATCCTCCGTCGGAGTTTTATCTCGTGCATGCGCTACGGCCGCAGATGCGACGACATGGGCGAGGGACTTCACCACCACGATGCTATAGTGTTCGTGCAGGAAAGCTTGCGGCTCTCTGCGCATGGGGCGATGAATACGCAGCGGGTACTGCTCGTCTACTTGCTCGTGGAAGGTATAATGACCGACTTATTCCTCATAATCGCCAACGATGGCTGGTTGAACAACGTCCAGTACGCGTCCTTAGGCTACAACATGTCGGGGTTGATGCTTCTGCTGTTTGAGATGCTCGAGAGTTCAAAGTTGCTAAAGGAAAAGTGGCGACTGCGGATCAAACGGGTTTTCTTCAGCTATGAGATCGCTCTAGTGGGGGAGCTGGTGATCGCTATCGTCTTCCAGCGTTTTATCAGCTCCTTAAACCAGTCGGACTTTAGGCGATCGAAACCAGCAGCGCTTGCCGTCTCGTTCTACTTCTGGAGCTTGATTTGCCACTGTGTGGTAGTGCTCGATGTTATCTTGATTATTGCGTCGGTCAGGACAGTCTGGGCTCTGACGTTTGTGTGGCTGAAGCATCGATCTTTCGCTGTGTTATCGGAGCCATGCTGTGTTGATGCAGTGCTGGGAGCGCGGAGTAGAACGATTCTACTGGGAGGCTATCAAAGAGCTAATGGTAAACTGAACTACAAGCCGTCAGCGCTGAAAGCTTTCGGGGTTCTGAAATCTGTGGAGGAGGGCGTCGAATACTTGGCCTTACACGAGTTGCATTGGCTCTCCGTTCCAAGAGAAAACTTGGTTGTGGTTGGCATTATTATAGGCGACAGAGTAGAGCCTTGTAAGGAAAGGCCTTGTGCAGGTATCCTTAGTTTTGTCGACCGGGGGCTAGGAGGCGACTCGAGCGAAGTTGGCCCGCAGGCCCCTGTTCAACACGTACGAGGAAGCCAAGTAATGGCCCTGGAGATGGAATGCCTTCGACGCCAACGACGGACTTGGCTTTCGAGAAGGCCTAAAGGAAAATGCAGCAGTGGTTTAGCCCAGAGCACTGCCAGCTCTGGGTCTGGTCGTTAGATTCCGAAAATAATACAGTTAAATAACCTCATCCGAGTTCTAGTTTTATCACACGTTCAGCTTCTTCAGCGAATAGTTTCGTTCATATCAAAAAGCAGTACCAAAGACGAAAGACGATGACCAGAACCAAGTTTTGGACCTTTAGTCGAAACCGGCCTGCTCACGCACATTTACTCAAGTGAGGTGTCGTCGAGTTGTAATCGCGAGCCGTTACCAAAGTGCACGGTGCTCTTGGGTCTGCGCCGTTTTCGGATCGATAACCCGTCCGTCTAACATGTTCAAGCTCAACGCGTTGGCACCGGCATCACCCACGGTCGTCCACGTGGCGCCGAAGAAGAGCACGCAGCTACAGATCTTCCGTCAGCCGACGACACGAACAAATGGGCGGTGGCTCACAGCGCCGCGCATGCTACTGGCAGTGTGGCTCTTCCAAGGAGTGCTGCCGCTGATACTGCAGACTCGAAGTTACCTCAAGTTCATCCAGCCCCACACGATACCCGAGAAACTGGTGGCGCCGCCTGACATTCCCAAGGAGACCGCGAATATAACGGAGCACTGTCCAGTGAAGGCGTTCATCTTGGCTGGAGTGTGGTGGAACCACGACCCCACACACTACTACAGAGTCGGCAACTCTACCATCTGCCACGTTGTGATGCCGCAGTACAACACGCACGGGAACTACGTTATCGGGGGAAGTAGAACGACCCCTTATCGCACAGCCCCGTCAAGTTGCGCCGACGTCAGCTTCCCCTTTGAGATCTACCTGTACCACGCCAGTATCGGGTTCTACTCGTTCTACGTAGGGGAGATCGGAACCTACTGCACTACGGATCAAATCGCCTACATGGCTGTAGACGTCCTTGGAACGTACGATATCAACGGCAAGTTCCTGGCTGAAGACACTGGAAGTACGAAGCCTCGAGTCTCGTTCTGGTACGGAGTCGCTGGGACAATGTGGCTGGTGTACCGCTCGCTTACGATCCACCGAAGTTTCGTATCCTGCGTCCGCTACGGCCGAAGATGCGAGGAAATGGGCGAAACCCTCCGCCAACACCAAGCCATGGTGTTTGTGCAGGAAAGTTTGCGACTGTCAGCCCATGGATCGACGAATCTGAAGCGAGCGGCGTTGCTGTATCTGATCGTGGAAGGAATCATGACCGACCTGTTCCTCATCATCGCGAACGACGGCTGGGCCTCCAAAGCGCAGTACGTCTCGCTCGGCTACAATTTATCTGGGTTGATGCTGCTGCTGTATGAGATGCTGGAGAACATGAAGTGGCAGAGTGAGAGGTGGAGGCTCAGGATCAAGAGAATGTTCTTCAGCTACGAGACAGCGTTGGTCGGAGAACTGGTCATGGCGGTGGTATTACAGACCATTTTATCCCGATTAAACGCGTCGGACTTCAAGCGCTCGCAGCCAGCCGCCCGCGCAGTGTCCTACTACCTCTGGAGTCTGGTTTGCCATGGCGCTGTTGTGATAGTGATCATCGCGATTATTTCGTCGGTGCGCGTGCCCTGGGCAATGGCCTACGTCTGGTACAAACACAGATCGCTGGCAGTATTCTCGCAACCATGTTGCGTTGACACGGCTTTGGGGCCGCGTAGCAGACTGATGATGCTCGGAGGCTACTGCTGGCACGACGGTAAATTGTACTACCAGATTTCAGCGCTTAAAGCATTCGGGATGCTGAAGATGGAGGAAGACGGAGCGGAGTACTTGGTTCTACACAAATTATACTGGTTTACCATCCCGAAAGACAGCTTCATAGTGATTGGAGCCATCTCGGGCGAGCGGGTGGAGCCTTCGAATGAACGACCTTGCACGGGTATCATCAGTTTTCTCGACCGGAAGCTAGGGGGGCCTCCTCACGAAGCAGGATATCTCCATCATACCCGCAGCATCAGCGTGAATCGAGTCATGGCCTGGTCTGGTCCAAACACTGGGATTCTCCAGCCTCCAACACCAGTTTTCTTTCCTCGAAGTGCTACCAGTGACACTGTTTAAAGCGGTCGCTGGCGCCTGGATAGCAACATGACTAGTTTCAGTTTGCAGAAGACGACGTTTGGTTATCACAGTTCGAATGAAGCCAGAATTCCAGCTCAAGTGACAGTCACTTTTTATTATTCTTGATCCTAAACGAGCAGCCCCGTGGTTTATACCTAGTAGCAGATATTGAATGTGGGAACCAAGTCGCACTCTAGCATAGCTGGCCGTCGTTCACCCAAAAGAATTCAACTTTAATTAAACAGACATTTTCTGGACCACTTACTTAGAATCAATACAATTGCTTCTACTCGAAGAGAACACCACAAGCTTGGATCAGCATGTTCACCGAAGCTGCCTTTTTCTCTAGCTAGCCTACTTACAACACACCATTCTCGGCGGTTGTGCTGTCATTCACCGCTGAGTTACGCACAACCGTTTTACTCTTTTACCTTCAGCTGAAGCTACACTTGCGCCGACAATGCTGTGCGTGAGTGCGTGGTGAAGAGTTCACTTACGACTCGGGCGCTATGACATGAGGGAAGCGCCTTGACACGTGGACTACGTGGCGTGGTGTTGGTCCCAAAGAGCATGATTGCTATTTCTCGAGCCTCGACCGTCCGTTTCGGATTTGCATCATGAGACGGACACGCCTACTGCGTTCCAGCCCCACTTCGAGCTCACCTCAAGCCCAAGCTTATTGCCCCCCAAGGCGTTCGTGATGAGCGAAAGGACGTTGTACTCGCCGGCGCTGCAGGCAGCGGCTCGATCAGTGAATGCACAGCGGATGCTGCTCGGCATGTGGCTCGTCATGGGCGTCGTGCCTTTTTGTCTGCAGATTCGAAGCTACCTCCAGTTCGTCAAGCCGCACCAAATCTCCGAGATCCTCGTGGTGCCCCCCGATCTGCAGATAGAGACGGCTAATCTGACTGAGGTGTGTCCCGTGACGGCCTTCGTGCTGGCTGGGGTCTGGTGGAATTTCGAGGCGACCCACTACTACAAAGCGGAGCAGGGCGTCGTCTGCCACGCTGTCGTCCCGCAGTACAATCTACACGGCAACTACTTTATCGGAAACTCCCAAGACGACGCCGTACCGCACGACTCCGTCCAGTTGCGCCAACGACAGCTACCCGTTCGAGCAGTATTTGTATCACGGGAGCATCGGCTACTATTCGTTCTACGAGGGCGAGGTGGGGACGTACTGCGCCACGTCAAAGACCGCCTACATCATCGTGGAAGTGCTCGGCTCCTATGATATTAACGGGGCGTTCTTGGCGAAAGACACGGGCAGTACGAGCTCGAGGAAGTCGTTCTGGTATGGCATTGCTGGATCGACTTGGCTGGTGTATCGCCTGCTTTTGATCCGCCGGAGCTACGTGTCGTACCGACGCTACGGACGAAGATGCGACGAATTAAGAGAGAGTCTCAGGTACCCGGAGGCCATGCTGTTTGTGCGGGAAAGCATCCGCTTAACTGCGCACGGAGCGACGAATTACCAGCGCACAGCTCTGCTTTACCTGATCGTGGAAGGAATTATGACGGACTTGTTCCTGATCATCGCCAACGATGGGTGGATGTCCCGAGTGCAGTACGCGTCCATGGGCTACAACTTGTCCGGGCTGATGCTGCTGCTGTTCGAGATGCTCGAGAGCATGCGATGGCTGAGCGAGAGGTGGCGACTGAGGATTAAACGCGTCTTCTTCAGCTACGAGACGGCTCTGATCGGGGAATTCGTGAGCGCTCTGGTGTTTCAGATGTTCCTCTCGGGCTTGAATGGGTCAGACTTGAAGCGGTCGAAGCCTACAGCGCTCGCAGTGTCGTACTACTTCTGGAGTTTAATCTGTCACGCCATAGTGGTGGTTTGTGTCGTGTCCATCATCTGCAGTGTGAGGGTTCCGTGGGCGTTGCTATACGTGTGGTCCAAGCACCAGTCACTAGCAGTATTGTCGGAACCATGCTGTGTTGACACCGCTCTAGGCGTGCGCAGTCGAGTGATGCTGCTTGGAGGCTACAGATGGGATGAGGGGAAACTCTACTACAACACGGCAGCGCTGAAAGCCTTCGGGATGCTCAAGATGGAGGAGGACGGGGTGGAGTACTTGGTCATGCACAAACTCTACTGGTTCACAGTGCCGAGGGACAATTTGATCGGGATCGGAGTCATTACCGGCCCCCGCGTGGAGCCCTGCAACGAGAGACCGTGCACGGGCATCGTCAGCTTCCTAGACAGGAGGCTTGGGGGTGCTTCCATTCAGACGGACTGCCATCAACGATCTCCGAGCAAGCGCACAGTGCAAGTATTGGCAGTGTCCGAGAAACTAGACGAAATCCCAGAAGCCCCAAACGAACTGGCGTAGGTTTACTCTCCTCCGCCACTAATTAACAGCTAGAGAATGGATTCTACCGCATAACTTTGGGTGGTACAGCGTTCCATTCGACCAAGTTCCTCCCCTTCGCAGACGCAGACGCAACGGGATTGTCGATCAATGGTTCTCACTCCTACTTTTAACGCCATAGCGATGGAGCTGGGGTGGACGCTCGCGTTGATGCTGGTGGCTGCCGTCTTCCTGTGCTCTGGGAACCTCTGCATCATCGCGTCCAAGGTCGACGGCCTCGTGCCTTACAGCAGCGTCACCGTCACGTTCCTCATCGAAGTGGTCAAGCTCTCGGCCATGGTGGCCGCCATCGTCGTTGCGGACGCTCCAGTGCCTTCCAACCAGCTCCAGATGAAGAAAATCGGCTTCTACGCTGTCCCTGCGCTACTGAACGCACTGGAGAGCAACCTCAACTACGTCGTGCTGCGATACCTGGACGCCGCCACGGTCTCGGTGCTCTGGAATTTGAAGATCCTGCTCACTGCGGTTTTATTCCGCTACGTGCTGAAGAACCCCCTGTCGGAGCTGCACAAGTTGGCTATTGGGTTGCTGGTACTAGGAGTGCTGACCAGTCAGTCCGATAGATTCAAGCAGGTCGGGGGCTCTGATAACAACTCGCAGCACGTGGCGCTGGGGCTGTCCCTCGCTCTCATGGGGGTGACGTTGTCCTCCTGTGCGAGCGTCTTCGCTGAGTGGACGCTCAAGCGGCAGGCGGACTGCCCATTTCTATGGCAAAGTCTGCAGATGTACGGCTTCGGAGTGCTGTTCAACGCTCTTGGGCTGCTCTTGGATGGGGAATCGTTGGTTCTCGACGGGTTCTTTCATGGCTACAGCGGGTGGACGGTGACGGTGGTGGTTGTGAACTCCATTGGGGGCATCTTCATGGCCTGTATCCTCAAGTATCTGGACAATATCGCCTGTGTCTACTCGCACTCGATGGCCATGATGCTGACGACGCTGCTGTCCATGATTTTCTTCGCCTTCTCGCCGTCGCTTGAGTTTGGGTGTGGGCTGGGCGTGCTGGTGATCTCCATGTATCTGTATCACCACCCACTGGCTCAGGTCGCGATGGAGAAGCTGGAAGGTTCACCCCAGAGCCGCACGAGCAGCGAAGACGAGATGCCGTCCCTGCAGGTTAAACACTCGACCAAGTACAAGGAGGTGCCACGAGAAGTCGGGGAAGAGCCTGAGCCTGAGAGCTCTCGCATCAGCATCGCTGAAGCTTGAGCTACCATTTAAGGCTTGAAATAAAGCGGCTGCACCAACGTGCTCGGGTTTCCACGTTCAGTTGTTGTGTTTGCATAGATGAGATGCACGATCGTGGGAGTGTTATCAGGTTTCTTAGGCTTTACCGTGATCTTGTTGGCGATTGCGGGTAGTGTGCGATGTTGCTGACTCCGATTTGGTGGGCAATTGCTCCGCTTTGCAGGAGCAGGAGGAGCCACCTTGAACGATAGGAGCCCCCTACACGTGAAAAGCAATTTAGTATCGAAGAACTGGTGTATTAAGGCTCCGAGATGTCGTCTAACCTCACACTCCCAGCCAGAACTTTGACTGGACTAGGCTTCTTAGTGTGATGATAACATTCGGTCTGCTTTGAGGACTTTTATCCAGAAAACTGATCACCCCCGTGCAGGGCCGCTCGCTGCAAGCTCCACTCGCTGCTCCGTGATGACTCCAACCCCGATCAAATTGTCTCTGGGAACTGTAAACCAGCGCAGTCTGTGCAGTACCAAGTACTCAGCACCGTAGTCCTCCATCTTGAGCATGCCGAATCCTTTCAGAGCCGCCGCCGTGTAGAACAATTTACCGTCTTCAAAGCTGTAGCCTGCTAGAAGACTGATTCGACTCCGTACCCCCACCGCCGTGTCAACACAGCAAGGCTCCGACAACGCGGCCAAACTGCGGTGCTTGTACCATACGTACATGAACGCACAGGGGGCCCGAACAGAAGCGATCATCAAGATGACGACAACTACGACGATACCGTGGCAAACCAGGCTCCAGAAGTAGTACGAGACCGCGAGAGCAGTCTCCTTCGATCTCTTGAGGTCCGAGCCATTCAACCCCGATAGAAAGCTCTGGAACACCATCGCACCGACGAATTCGCCCACGAGAGCGGTCTCGTAGCTGAAGAAGGTTCTCTTGATCCTCAGCCGCCACTTTTCCTTAAGCAGATTCGTATTCTCGAGCATCTCAAACAGCAGCAGCATCAACCCAGACAAGTTGTAACCTAGCGACGCGTACTGGATCCTGGTGGCCCACCCGTCGTTCGCGATGATGAGGAACAAGTCGGTCATAATTCCTTCCACGATCAGGTAAAGTAGACCCGCTCGCTCGTAATTCGTCGCCCCATGAGCGGATAAACGCAAACTTTCCTGAACAAACAGCATCGTCTGCTGCTGGTTGAGTTTCTCTCCTAATTCGTCGCACCTTTGACCATAGCGGCAGCACAAGACGCAGCTTCGACGGATCGTGAGCGCGCGATACACCAGCCAGATGACCCCCACGATGCCGTACCAGTAGGATATCCGAGTTTTAGTACTGCCGGTATCAGCAGCAAGAGCAGCTCCATTGATGTCGTAGGTCCCTAAAACTTCTACGGTGATGTACGCCGTGTTATCCTTTGTGCAGTACGTGTCCACTTCTCCTTCGTAGTACGAGTAGTACCCGATACTGCCGTGATACAAATATTGCTCGAACGGAAAGCTGTCGTCGGCGCAACTGGACGGTGTCGTGCGGTACGGGGTCGTCTTGGAGCTTCCGATAAAGTAGTTGCCGTGTAGATTGTACTGAGGCACGACTGCATGGCAGATGACGCCCTGGTCAGCATTGTAGTAGTGCGTCGACTCGAAGTTCCACCAGACGCCAGCCAGGACGAAGGCCGTCACAGGACAGAAAGTCGTCAGGTTTGTAGTTTGCTTCGGCATATCGGAGGACACGACGAGGTTTGCGGACATTTCATGCGGCTTGACGAACTGCACGTAACTGCGAGTCTGAAGGGCGAGAGGCAGCACGCCAATGACGAACCAGACAGCGAGGAGCCTTCGTTCTGCAGTCAAGGTCAGCCGATCGCGAACGCATCCTGGAATCCATCGCTCCATCTACGCTCGGTAGTGTGTTGTCATGGCTGCTCACGATGCTCGAAACGGACGATCAAAAATGGAAATTAGGAGTGCAGGTGTCCACGATATTATTTCATGGTGCGGCCTATCGTGGCTTGGTGGGTTTATCTGCACTACGATACACGTGTAGTTTTAGGTAAAATAAAAACTTTTGATGCAAACAAAAGAGACCTCACGACAAATCCGTTGCGAAAAAAAATGTCGTTGAATCAAGGCTAGATTGTGGTGTATTCCCCGGGGCGAAGCCAAGGGAATTATGATTTCCACATAAAATAGTAGTACCGATATACTGGTACATCCACCGGTTACGCCTTGCCTGCTAAGGCCTCCGGGACCACTCGTCGCGAGCTCTCCCTCCGTCACTTCGCTTCTAGAAGAACAAGCATCAAGCCAACCAAGAAAGAGGGGGTATCTACTCCATCAAGCTGCACCATGATCACCCGTGGAGCTCCTGAGTCCGCCAGCGCGCCTGCCTCGCCTTCATCCCGTGCCCCCGCGGTACCTTCGGATAGCGAGGCACCTGCTGCCACCGCTGTCGTCGTCGACGTGACCGGCGGGGAAGAGCCCTGGACGGCGACCTCCGCGAGGCGCACGTCTGACCCTCCCCCGCTGCGATCGAGCAAGTGAGCGTCTGCGCGTAGCGCGCCCGACACAGCGACAGCTGAGGCCCGTAAGGGCAAGAAGAAGGCGGCTAAGCGACTGACTGCCGGTACCGCAACCTCAGCTGCGAAGCCCCCGACGCGCGACACAGCGCACGAGTCCGACGGCGAGCTGGAGGAGAAGGCTGCGCCTCCCCCGGCGAAGAAGACGAAGAAGACAGCTGCGCCAAGCGCTCCGGTCCCCGCGGAAGCCATGCGTCCGGCCGGTCACCGCTCTGACCAAGGGTTCGACCTGACAACCTTCATGGCCTCGTTCCGGCCCGGGCGCGGTGGTGCGACTGACGGTCCCTCGCAAGCTGAGCGCGGTACACCCACGGCAAGGCCCGGCCCTGATGTGGCCTCGGAGCTGCAGGCACTCCGCGACGAGGTGGCGCGCCTACGCGGGCTCGTCGGAGCCCACGGCCCACCTGCTCGAGACTGTACACGCCTCGGTGCCACGACGGATCCCAACCACCAGAGGCGAGCTGCCACCGGCGGAGCTACGTCAGCTGACGACAGCGAGCTTCCCCGAGGGCGCCAAGAAGGCCAAGGGAGACTACAACCGTGCGGGCAGCGAGCCGCATGTTTCGTGCCTTCGGGACGGAGACAGGTAAGCCCCTGTCAGCTATGTCCTTTGTGCTCTGGTTGCGGGAGCTGGAGTGAGTTAAGTTCCCGGTGACGCCTGCTGTCTTGATGGCGATATTCAGCCGGAGGCTCGACTCGCGATCGGTCGCCCGAGCGGGAAAATTTCCGCGAGAGCAGCCGGTTTTGCCCCTCGCTCGGCGCCTCCGGACACCGAATTCTCAGACGGCGCTACGCATCACCCAGTCGCATCCAGCGCTGGCTCTGAAGTAGACGCAGTAACGCCCTCGCAGGCTACGGCTATACAGCCACTTCAGACCTTACGGCCCGGGTCGACTATACAGTCACCTTCGGCTATACAGCCCATGCTCGCTATACAGCCGGCACAGACATTAACGCAACCCAAACAACTGGGTCAGCTGTCGCGAATTTCATTGCGTTCTGCGTATGAATGTAATATTAACCCACTTGCATACACATGTACTACCAGCCCAATTGCTACATCCTCGGAAAGCCGGTCAGAGCCTACCGTGCCACCAGCCCAGGCGCCGCCCGTTGCTGCGACGCGCGCATCTCCAAGTGCCACGCCCAGGTGACATCTGCGACCCGTTGTTAGCAGTGTAGTCGCTGTGGTGTAGCGGGATCGGCCAAAATCTGGTTAAGGCCTGATCAAGCTTCCCACCAGCGCCCAGACACCGACTAACGGAGGGGGTCCCCCAACGATCCGTGATAGGCTGAACTTGTTCTCAACTTGTGTACCCGTCGGCGGGCTGGATCTGCTCTCTCGGGGCTCCGAAGATGCAGCACTTGGTGAAGATCGAGTGTCTTGGCGTGACGCGGGGATAGTTTGTGGAGCAGCGCGGTAGTCTTCGCTCTGCGTCCGAGTATACGTCCCGATCGAGGGTTCCTCGCTTCGATCGGTCGGCCTGCAGTTGATCCAAGGCGTGTAGTTGCCTTTCCGGGTGTGCTCCTTCCTTTCCTGAGTTGTCTGCCGCTTCCTATAGCGGGATCGAGATTGATCGAGAGGAGAAACGATCGCCGGCCAAGCACTAATATCCGGTCGATCGAGGACTTGCGCACAAGAGATAGATCACTAGAGTAGGTCAAGCTGGCCAATGTATTAATCCAGTCTTAACCGTACCGCTAGTTAGTTCACTATCCAAAGTGTCGACGCTGCCGAGGCCAGTGTAGTTCCTGGGACTTGGTGACTTGAGGGGACTTGGGGTCTTTGGTGCAAATTCTGCTCTGATTTATGTTTAGCTGGTCTCTCCCTATACCATCTTGCTTATCCTCCTACAACCCCACGATTACTGGATTCTTGCCCCGACTTCGTCCTCCATATGCGTCCCATCCTGGTCGATCCACGATCGGCTCTGATCGGCGATCCGCGATCGACCTCGATCGGCGATCTGCGATCCACTCCCGATCGATGACTTATGCCGGTTGCCATGCGCTGCCGATCTATCACCTTCTGTCCTCGGCCATCCCAGATCCGCGGATTCTGTCGTCGATCTAGACTTGGTTCGGCCCCGAATCACGCCGCGGTTCGGGCACGATCACCCACAATCCGGCTTGCCACATGTCCTGCCTTACGCGCCGGCGTCATCGGACGACTTGAGATCTCCCGAAGAACTCCTTCTGATCCGTAGATCCCTGCTGCCTGTCTCTCGATCGCCGATCTCCCACGCCTCCAGTCGATCGGCCCTGCCTCCTTTCTCGGAGTACAATTCTTATTCAGCACTTCTCCACATCCGCCCCCTGGCCGCAAGTTGTGTCGCACGGCGGCTCACTTCGGACAGTTCGAACTTGGTCATTCTCCAATTCGCCGGCCCAAGTGCAGATTACTCCAGATGGACGCACCGCCGACAAACCCTCCGGCACATCCGCCCAGTCCGTCGGGCGACGGTGGTTCGACACACGGCTCGCCCCTGTAACGGGGTTACACGAGAGTTACCCGAAGTGTTACGAAGTGGGTACACA
>JAIKVJ010000569.1:0-11891 GCA_024679225.1 Phytophthora pisi
TCTCCGCGTAACCATTCTGGAAAACACTTCCAAGAGCTCAAGCAACTAACTCAAGCGACCAGAGGCGCCCCACCCCACCTCACCGTCAACCGTTCAACGACCCTCATCGAACCCAGCAACACCATGAAGATCCTCAGCCCGATCACTTTCGCGTTTGCGTGTGCCCTGACCAGTGGCGTGTCTGCCACAAAGAATTTCGCTCCACCGCAGCACGGCTCCGGGTCGGCTGAGATGGACCACATCAAGACCGCAGCCAACTTCGACGCCCAGGGCGTCCATCCGTCGGGAGACTGCCAGACCGGCAAGTATATGCGGCTCTCGGTCACGAGCCTCACCGAATTGGACACCAGCGGTGCCGTAGTGGCGAGCGTCGACAAGTTCAAACCCAAGGACAGCGACTGGACGGACATCGACACGGCCGAGGTGAACGGCGTCAGCGTTTTCCTCCACGACGTTCGTGTCGACTCTCGAGGTCGGCGTCGCCAAAACACAGGTGGCGTTCAACCTCACTGCCAGCATTTACCAGGGTAACGCGACGGTGCCATACGGCAGCCAGACCATCTCGGTGCCAACGGGCGCGCTCAAGTTCACCGTCGATATCGCTGGCTGGCCGTTCGCCGCGACCAGCAACAGCCTCGTGCTAGCTGTCGGTCTCGACGCCAAGGGGCCCAACGGGAAGGCACTCAGTAAGCCCGTCAAGAAGCCCAAGAACGGCAGCGACTCTGTCGGAGACGCCGACATTGAGCGGGTCGATCTGGGCGACTCCATGTTCATGGACGTGCCGAGCCTTGTCATCCTCGACGGCGGAGTCGAAGAGAGTCTGCTCAACGTGTCCGTGGTGGAGGCGGCGGGCGACACGTCGTTCGAGTGGATCTTCCCGTCCTTCTCGACCTCGCTGCACTACGACCCAGTTCTGGGCGATACCAGCGCCACGACGGCGACGACCGATAGCGGCGTCAACGCCGGTGACACCAGCGGCAGCACTAGCGACGTCAGTGTTGGCGACCCGAGTAGCAATGACGGTAGCGGCAATATCAGTGTCGACGCTGGTAGTAGCAGCAACAGTGAAGGCAGTGCCGGATCTAGCAGTAGTGGATCCAGTACTAGCGCCAGCAGCACGAGTGCGCCTAGCTCCACCCCCGCGCCAACCACCAGTACCAACAGCGGAGAGGGCACGAAAGCGCCGACCGCGACAGCAACCACCGAGACGTCGTCGGCCACTTCAGCGTCTTTGTCAGCTCTAGACATTGGTGTCTTGGTAGCAGCCATCTACAGCTTCTATTAGGAAAGGTATTACAAGCATGACGATACATTGTTTTTTTTTCGGTAGTTCGATACGCGTACACAGAGTTAGCATATCGTGAGGTGAACTCTTTAGTGTGTGCTGTACTTACGTGTTAGTGTTGGATTTTGCTGCTGAATACGAGGTAGCTTACGTCAGTCCTGTGATAAGAGGTAGTATTTTAGTCAACGTGAGTGTTCGGAGCTGTAGTTTTGTGGAGGCGGCATTCGTTAACCGTTTGCTCTGACAATCCTCGAATCGTTGTGCTCCTGCACTCATGGTTCTTCGACGCGAATGAATGTCAATGGCTGGACCAACGACGAGAGACCGCAAATGTTGGTTGCAGCCGAGTGGTTCCGTATAAAGTTAACTAACTAGTAGAACAAGGACTCCTTGTTAAGGAAGATGCCTGTCGAAGGGGTCAACCATCATCATGCTTGCATGATCAATGTTCATGCCTTGGCGGGTTAAACTTTAAATCAAGTACACAACAACCGCACAATCCACAACTGCAACTTGCAAGTCCAAGGTATTAATACAATAACTATAATAATATGACACTTGCTGTGCCTGTATTTTAGCTTGCTTCGCAACAATGTTAGCGTATCTGCTACGGTTCAAGGGAACACACGCCATTGCTCCCGCCCATCTTCGCCACCGACAGCCCTGGAGCAATCAAAGAAACTGGATGCTGTGTCAGCTCTTTTGCAAACGCCGAGCGCAGTCTTCAGACTGTACTGTCATTTCTGAATTTGCTTTCGACTACCCCAACGGCAATGAAGGCGCAAGCTACCGTCGCTTTCGTCGCGAGCGTCCTCGCCGCCGTCGTCTCCAGCAACGCCGCTGCTCCCTGGCAACAGTACGTCCAGTCGCCTGTGTCCCGAGACATCGAGCCCGTCGGCATCTACGGATCCTCCGGCAACGTCAACGTGTCCGACTTGACTGCCACGCTGTCCGGCAACGGCTCCACCGTCACCTACGACTTCGGTCAGCAAGTGACCGGTTTCATCACGCTGCACTTCGGATCGGGCTCCGCAAGCGACACGAAGCTGGGAGTCGCCTTCTCCGAGAGCGCACAGCATCGAGTCCGACATGTCCACCGACATGGCCATCATCGATGGAACCATCTACGCGCCTGCAGAGCCCGACTCGAGCTACACGTTCGGTCGCGAGTTCGCCCGAGGCAGCTACCGCTACCTGACGCTGTCCACGAGCTCATCCGACGCTATCGAGGTCACGGGAGTCTCCACTCACTTCCCGGCGGCTCCAGCCACGGACGACGACAAGCTCCGCGAGTACTCCGGCTACTTCTACAGCGACGACGACCTGCTCAACCGCATCTGGTATGCTGGCGCGTACACCGTGCAGCTGTGCACGATCGCTTCGAACGAGTCACGCGCCAACCCGCCGACGATCACCGAGTACGGCTGGGTCAACAATGCCACCATCCAGAACGTGACTACCGGAGCCGAGGTGTACGTGGACGGCGCCAAGCGCGACCGCACGCCGTGGCCCGGTGACTTCGGCGTCTCCACGCCCTCAAAGCTAGTCACCTTGAACAGCTGTCGGTTCGCCACGCCATCAACTCGCTGTACGCCATCCAGAACATTACCAACGGACAGTTCGCGTACGCTGGAACCCCCATCGCCCCTCGCATCCAAACGACCGAAACTAACTCCGACACGTACCACATCTGGACGCTGATCGCGTTGGCCGACTACGCGACTTTGGCTGCGGACACGGAGTTCGTGGAGAACCTCTGGGATCAAGCCCTGTACGGCTTCGAGTTTATCCTGAACAAGGTGGACTCCGACGACAAGCTGCTGAATGTGACGGAAACCAACGATTGGGGCCGTGTGGGGCAGAGCGGCAAGAACATTGCCGCCAACTCACTGCTCTACCACGCGCTGTACAGCTACGCCGAATTGGCTGCGCACCTAGGATTAGAGGTGCCTTCGTACAACGGCACGGCGCTCGGTGAGCTCGCCAGCGCCGTCAAGACGGCCGTCAACTCGAACCTGTGGGACGACTCGGCAGGCCTCTTCCGTGATAACACCACCGCTGCCGGCGCCGAGCTGCACCCGCAGGACGGCAACTCGCTCGCGGTTCGCTACAACCTGACCCAGTCGTCGGAGCAGGCCGCCACTGTCTCGGAGAACCTGGCCACTCACTGGAACGAGTACGGTGCCGTGTCGCCCGAAGGCCTCGGCTCCATCTCGCCCTTCATCACCAGCGTCGAGGTTGAAGCTCACTTGCGCGCCACCCCCGGCAACGCCTCGCTCGCGACGGAGATCATCCGTCGTCAGTGGGGCTACATGTTGGAGGCCTTCAGCAACTCCACCACCATCGAGGCGTACTACGAGACGGGCGAGCTCATGTACCCGTTCTACGGTCTCGATCTCGGCAACTACATCTCGCACGCGCACGCCTGGTCCACGGGCCCGACGGCGTCTCTGACGCTGCACGTCGGCGGTCTGAGCCCCGTGACGGACGCCGGCAAGACGTGGGAGTTCGTGCCGCACGCCGCTGGGGCGGACGTCGGCGAGCTGCACACTGGTTACACGATGGCGACGGGCGACTTCAGCGTGGAGTGGACGACCAAGAACGAGGACAGCTTCTTCTTCGCCAACTTCGAGACGCCGCACAACACGACGGGCTCCATCTCGGTGCCCACGTTCGGCAAGTCGCTTGACTCGATCGAGATCTCCATCAACGGCAACACGGTGTGGGCCAACGGTGCGGCGTCGTGGAGCGGCTTTGGAGCTGCCAGCGGATCGGCCGACTTTGTGACGGTGTCCGAGGTGCCGCACGGAGGCTGGTTCTCCATCGTGATGGTTTCGCACAAGAAAGGCTTATAAGATTGTTTTTCTAAAGCTGCTTTTCACGTCGAAGTATAGGAGCGATGTACAAAAATAATTTTTCCTCAATATTTTTCGTTTATAACCATGCGTACGTAAAGCACAGTGCTCTTCTCAAGACCTCGGGGACTGGACATCGACGCCATTAAAATAATTGTCGCGGAAAGATAGTTCTCCAGGCAAGAAGAGCAAAGTCTCAGCGGTGCTGCGATCGCTCTGCTGTGACTGATCGATGTGGAATGAGGCAATAGTGGACAAATGGTAGTATCATCAATAAACTGATGGATTACTCTGTGTACTTTGCTCTGGTTATCAAAATTCTAAGCTTAGCAGAAGAGGAACGTGGGCTTGGCCGCCTTGGGCTGGCACATCCGCTCTGCGCGCTTGTTGCCCACGATTCGCTGCATTCGCAGCAGGTCCAGACGCGTGAACAACGCGATCGAAGACTTGCCGTCGGTGCTATCCGCGAATCCGTCGTCGTTGTGTCCTGTCGTGTCCCTGCTCGGCAGCATGTTCATCATCTCGGCGTAGAAGTCCCCCATCACGGGCAGGCCGTACCAGATGAGCTGGAGCACGCCGCGGATCTGGTACTGGTGGTAGAAGTGGAAGCGCTCCGTGTACAGCATCACGTGGCAGTGGCCGTGGAAGAAGGTCGTACGCGCTCGAGACACCTGCTTGCTCGTCGTGTACTCGCAGCACTGCACACTGCGGATCAGCTTCTTGTTCATTGTGTCGTTGAACAGGTTGCGCACGCGCACGTAGTCGAAGTAGGACGGGATGAAGATAAGGACGTGCTTGCGAGGGTGATCCAGCAGCGGCTCGAACACGTGCTTCTTGAAGTAGGCGAAGCGCAGCTCCACCTCGTCCTTGGCTGTGAGGCGTCCAGAGTGGTCCAGGTCCACGCGCTGGAAGATCTGCTTCACCTGCGGCACCACGCGAGAGATCGAGGCCGAGCCATCGGCAGCGTCGTAGCGGCGAACATACTTGACAACTCCAGAAATGTTCCTGCACGTCATGTTCACAAGCGCATTGAGCGCGGGCTCCACGCCATGCGCAAACACGACCGTCTGTCGGAAGTACGAAGCCAGGAAGGCCAAGTTCCACTCGCGCACGCGAGCAAAGTCTGCGTGAGGAGCTTCCTTGGGCTGCAAGTTCGTAGCACGCAGCACCGTGCGCAAGTGCTCCAGGTTCTGCATGGCCATGAGGCTGGCCGAGTCTACAATGCACACCTCGATAGTCGACAGAAAGTCGCTCGACAGCTTCACGTCGTCACTGGCTTCGGCTTCGTCCAGCAACGCGACTTCGTCACCGAGCTGCTGGCGCAGTCCTAGAGGCGAGGCGATGATAATGTCCGCGTGGTGATACTCGCTGTAGAATCGCACTGCCTTGCGAGAGAAGGACAGACCCAACTGGAAGCAATCGTCGTTGTTGCCCTCGTCGAACACGCGCTGCCACTCCTTCTTGCCATCATCGTTGGACGGTTCGTCCTCGTCTTCGTCCTTTGCGCTGCCAAACTCACCGAAGAACCGGTCCTTGTTGTGGAACGTGTCCACAGTCGCAGGCAGCAGCTCCAGCAGCTGCTTCACGAAGGCCATAGCGGCGCTGCGCAGGGGAAGCAACACGAGCACGCTCGCGCGACAGAAACCTTGGTCGCGGTACTCCTTCTCCTCATCATCATCCTCCTTGCCAGCGTCGCGCTTCTTGATACGTTCATTGTTGCGCGTAACGGTGTCGCGCGCCTTGAGCACGTGGTTCAGCACGTGCATCGCGCTCAGCTGACGCAGCGTCGCCGTGTTCTCGTACGTCTGGCCAGCGAAGAAGACGTCCGTGTACGCCGACAGCTGCTGCGACAGCGAGCGCTCCACGGATCCCATGGGAAACGCCGTCTCTGCATCCAGTCCGCGCTGCTTCCAGGCCGCGAACAGCCTCGAGCGCACATACGCTTTCTTGCTCTGCGCTTGCTCTGGCGTCGTGGCGACTCCAGCCACGCCGCTAACCTCCGCATCCACTCCAGTCCGGTACGTCACATCATACGCCTCGTCTTCCGCCAGCGCCGGCAGCTTCACCTCCGCAAACTTGCGAGTCTGAGCGTCGAATTTACGAGCGTCCTGCTCTGTGAAGGAGCTCAGCAAGTATCGTCGACGGTACGGGTCCTCCTGCTCCTCCTCTTCGTTTTCCAGCTCGACTTCATCGTCCTTCTCCATCGCCGCAACCTGCTCTTCGACCTGCTGCTCCTCGTCAACCGGCTCCTGCATCTCCTTCTCTCCATCCTCCTCATCCTTCTCCTCTTCACCTTCTTCTTGCTCCACAATCTCGTCCCCATTCTCATCCACCAGCACCTCCTCATACTCCTCTTCTTCCTCCTCCTCCTCCTCCTCATTTTCTTCAACCTCCGCAGGCTTAAACGTATTGACGAACTCGTCAAACAGCGAGTTCTTCTTCTTGCCGCCTAGCGCGTCCTCCCCGTCACTGTCACTGTCGCTGTCGCTGGCCATCGCATCATTGCCTTCTCCTTCCTCTTCGTCGTCCTCCTCGCCCCCACTCCCGTCCTTGTAAATGGCGTTGGCCGTCTTCTCCCGCGTCTCGTGGAACTGCTCGCGCTGCCAGCGCTTCTTGTCGTCCACGGAGGCGAAGAACTTGCGCTCCTTGGAGCGCTGCGCGATCTTCTTGGCCTTCCACTGGCCCATCATGGAGCCCTTGGAGCTGCCGCGGCGCGGCTTGGGCTCATCCTCGCTCGAGACGGCGCCGCGCTTGGCCTTGGGCTCGGCGTCGTCCCACGCGTTGGCCTTGCGCTTGCGCGCGCCCTTCTTCTTGCCTCCTCCCCTGCGCGCGCCCATGCTGGTCAATGACGGCAACTGAGCCCAACGGCTAAATGGCTGGCCGGAAGCTGGCGGTGCGCGGATTGGCTGAAATGGGAGCTGGCTGGATTTTCAGCCAATGAATATGTGTTGTGTGTCACACATAAGCGACTTATTTTGGGGGGATGAGCTCGTCAACGCCCCTTCGTGGAAGATGGCTACATTGGTGACACATTGGGAGCGCGAGTGCGTTTGGGCCATGGGAACCATGGACGCCGCCGAAGCGAGGGAGATTGCGCAGTGCATGAGCGACGAGGAGGACCAGCAGAGGCAGGCGGCGAGGTTCCAGGCCCCCGAGGGCGAGGACGCCGAGGCGTGGGCCCTCAAGTCCGTCGCGGGTGTGCTTCAACGAGTGCAAGAGGCTCCGGGAGACGAGTACGTTGGATGAGCGCCGCTGGGTGGAGCGACGATACTGACGGAAATGTTTTATTGCCGACAGAGTGAGTGTGGAGGCGCTGGTGCGGCAGTTGGAGCGGCTGCCGAGAGAGGCGCGAGCCCACCAGCTTGTGCGTTTGCTGCTTGAGACTCGAGAGGAGTCGATCCCAAAAGAGGCCGTGTTGGGGATTTGGGGCAAGCTTGTCGCGGGGAATAAAGCAAAGGGTGGGTCCTCAGGTGGCCAGAAGTCGAGAGCCAATAGCGCAGCTAGCATCCCCACCATTCGAAGTCGGTTGCTCGAGGTACAGCGCCAATGCTTATGATATCCTGCCACTATGTGAAGTATTGACGATACTTCCTTATTTGGTGTAGTCCAAACGAAAGCAGGCTGAGTGCGACCTCAAGTTACTGCAGAACCGAATATCACTGCTGCAGGTGAGCTCCGAAGATGCGTTACTTGAGCTGGAGACCCAGGTTTTAACGATCCTGTTGGTATATCCCAGCACGAAGAGTCGAAGGCATGGAAAAAGATCGCGCAGACGAAAGATCGAGCTCAAGAAATCCTCGAAATGCGTCTAGCTAGTTTGCAACGCCAGGAAGAGAAGTCAATGCACGCAGTCGAACGCGAACGGCAGTCTCGTACGGCACAAAAGAAGCAGCACAGCCTCAAAAAGGAGTCGGTGATCAAGAAAAAGCACGCTGCCATTCAAGTAATCTCAAAGAAGTATCAGGATGTTGAACAGGTGAAGACTGAGAGCAAGCGGCTGAAGGCGGAGCGTGAACGATTGCAGTTGTTGCAAGTGGAGCGGGCACGAGCAAAGCGACAGGCCATTCGAAGACAAGAAGATGCACTGAAGAAGAAGAAATTGTTGGATCGCCAGCAAGTGGACGAGGAAGCAGCTCTGCGGTTAATGAAGAAGGCCATCGCAGAGGAGCGACAGATCCGAGAGCACCGTAAAAAGGTGCAAGAGATGGAGGAGGCAGAACGGGCCTTGATCCAGCGGTTGCAAGGAACCCAACTTATTCAGAGAGAAGCGTATTCAGTTCTTGAGCAGGCTCTACTGCGAACAGATCTAAAGCGTGCACATTCCGTTGCCCCGTTGGGCGAAAGGTAAGAACAAATTCAGCTGATAAGCTAGCATAGGCATATATCGCATAATATTATGTCAGTAAATCCATTAATGTGGCTGTTATTTTGAATTAGCGGTCCGTACGGTAAGATCTACCCGACTTAACCAACGCTATCAGCTTGAAACATCATTAGTTCTCCGTCGCTTCAGACTCGACAGTAGGCACAACAGCTTTTCCCCGATAGACAGTCCCAGCGTGTTTCTAGCAATGACACGAAACATGGTAGAAACCCCAAGTTCCAGAGCTTCTTGGGGTCATAGGCACGACTTTGTCAATCTTAGGTAACTATTCTGCGTACGTCGAATTGAAAACTTGAAAGCTTAAAGCATGAAATTCGTTCGGCATCGGCAAAGTCGTGCCTGCGGCCCGAAGAAGCTCTGAAATTTAGGATTATCTTAATATATTCGGTTTCATTGTACTGCTAAATATTTTCAATGTCATTCAGCTGAAAGCGTGGGAGGACAAATTCGCTACAAGTCGTGTAGGACGGAGCTCTCTGCTATCAGGAAGTCCGTGTACTTTTGCAGCGCTCAGCAGCTAGTCTATTTATCGCACGCGACTTGAGAATTTATCCGCGAATTTATTCTCCCAACTTGGTGATCTGAATGACATTGAAGACCTCCTTGTGCTTGATGAACTCTTCGAACCTGACATTGGCAATGATAGAGCCCGCTACGATTGAGTCGACAATGACTCCTAGCCCAGCGAAGGCAGCAACACCGATAAGGTCGTTCAGAATGAAGTCGACAACCACGATCTGGATGGGGATGGTTCACTCGACGTTGACCTCTAGCGCCGCCTAGAGCGCTTTGTCGACATCCGACGAAAAGAGGTTGCGCGTTGGAGTCCCCTTTGAGCGACGCAAGACCTTCCTTAAGACAGTCGGACAGCGATCAATTCGATGTTGAAGTGCACGTGGGGTAGCATGATGGCGTTCGCAAGTCGTGATGCGAAGAACACGCCAGGCCACAGTATCAAGTCGTCAGTGACGACGTAGAACAGCAGGGGCGAACACGTTGCGCGCGGGTGAAGAACGTAGAAAGAAGGAGCCCCTGTCCGTGGTGGCCGTTGCCTTGATGATGGACTTGTCGTGGCACTCGTAGTGTTCGTCAAATGTCGTGATGAGTTAGGCTCGCGATAGTCTTAATACAGGCTGGGAAGGACTGTTGTGGTCGAACGCGAAATGAAAAGTGAGAGAACAATCATAATAGCGAAGCGGTACATAATTGATGTTTAGCGTCAAGACCACCCGTAATGTATTTTTCTATCGTTACATTCTGATCGGTTAATGCAAAATTTCGACTCAGGTCGCTCGAATGTAGCTATTTGGGGTATTCCACACAACCTGCCACCACAGGTAACATTCACTTAAAATATCATCTTAGGCGGGGTATGCGTCTTCTTCCACTCCACTGTACTGCAGTTGGACTGTCAATTTGTATCAAACCCTGCCTATACTGCTAGATGTCGACGAATCAAGCTGGTCAGGTATTGTGAATTCCGGCCAAATTTTCCAAATCGCGGCGGTTTGGAGACCCCGCTCCAATCGCCAAATACAAAACTCAAGTCATTTGCTCGATCTCCGGGCCCAAACCATATTAGAGCGCTTAAGCAGTTCAGAACGAAACGAAAATCTGATAAAAATCTGAGAAAATCTGATATTTTTTCGTCCTCTCGATTGCGTCTCGTTGTCTGAGGACGTCAACTTTCGTAAGAGCTTGTTGTGACGAAACGGAATCAGAGGCAGAGCCAGTGTGAAATCTATAGTCTAGCCATGACGATGGACTCCGACAGCGACAGCGACGATGATGTACTCGCTTACCGCCAGGCGGCGAAGGAGATGCTGGACACATCACGCGTGAAGAGACTACATGGAGACTGGGAGGCGGCATCCAGGCTGCGCCACAGCGCGTTGCTATTGCTATCGGAGGCTACGCCACGATACTTTATACCCCGTGTCCAAAAAAACAACAACGTCACGGACGACACCTGCCTGCTGTTCTACCGCTTCACCCAACGCCATCTACGCCGTTTACAAGCTTCATTTCAGCTGCCGGAAGTCATTCGCACGGGCGCGAGCTCTCGTACGTGTTGTAGCAGTCTCGAAGGACTCTGCATCACCCTACACAGACTTTGCTACCCAACGCGATGGATGGAGATGTCAGGTATTTACGGCCGGTGGCCCAGCGCTCTAAGTAGTATTTTCTACTTTGTGATCGATTTTATTAGCGAGAGATGCAGCAGGTTGCTCAAGGGGAATTTAGATTATGTGAGCTCTAGATTGCATGAGTTTAGCCAAGCTATCTACGACCAAGGCGCTGAGTTGGACCGTATTTGGGGGTTCGTGGACGGAACCGTTAGGGGTATTTGCAGGCCAGGAGGGGCTCGGGAGCAGCAAAGTGTGTACAGTGGTCAAAAACGCAAGCACGCGCTCAAGTTCCAGACCGTCGTTACTCCAGACGGCATGATCTTCCACCTGCACGGGCCCGCTGAAGGCCGAAGACACGACATCCTAATGCTGCGAGAGTCCGGACTAGAGGAACGAGTCCGCCGCGACGGGAGATTTCAAGGCTACTTTGTCTACGGGGACCAAGCGTACGGCCGTACCGACGTGTTTGTATCTCCTTTTAAAGGATAAAGTTTAACGCCCGCTCAAGCTGCAATAAACGCCTCCATGTCGAAGGTCAGGACGTCCGTGGAATGGCCGTACGGCCAGGTGGTCAACTAGTGGGCTGGTGTCGACTACAAGAGAAAAATGTGCTTGGGAGAAGTTCCTGTAGCAAAGCTGTACAAAACTGCAGTGGTTCTGACCAATTGTATCACTATCCTTCGTGGAGGGAACAATAACAGCAGATATTTTGGCGTGGAGCCTCCGTCGCTAGAAAGCTACTTCTCCGTTTAAGATCACAATATACATGCATTTTAGATTCACTTGTTACTAATAGCTGAAGATAATAGTTTTAAAATGGACTCGGTCTGAGCAGCTTGCTGCTGGATCTGCTCGCGTAGCAGCTCTTGCTGACGTTTTTGCTGCTCGAGTTCTTCTCGACGAAGTTGCAGCTCTTCTCGGTGAAGTTCGACCTTTTCCGCTTCCAGTTACCTACGCTCGATAGCTTCTTCAAGCTCCTGCTCAAGCAACGTGGAGAGGCGACGGCGCTTAGGATGGCGGTACCAGCGGCCAGCCTCTCGGAAACCCTGTTCATACAATTACATAAAAGCACTCATAATTAGAAGAAATACATTGCAGTCAACACAACATTACGAGACTACCTTTTTTCTGCTGCCTGCATGAGGAGTTGACCTGCAGTCTCCAGCTCCTGCGTTTTAGAGGTCGATTTTGCCTTATTTTTGTGGTGTGGTAATACCACTAAAATTCTCTTCTACCAA
>JAIKVJ010000570.1:0-11480 GCA_024679225.1 Phytophthora pisi
GAATATATTTAACCGCCTTATTATTTTTTACGGATCCCTGGCAAACTCCGCGGTGGCAAGAGTACACTCCATTACCGCAGCTCGTAGCGTCGATAGCTGCGCGTTGGATGCCGCGTACTTGTGATAAGTGGCGGGAGGGTTCGAGCAAAACTCCAGAGCTCGCGACTCGTGTAGTTCCTTGAGAGTGCTGAAGTTCAGTAATTGCCCCAAAGTCGCCATTGTATCGACGCCAGTGTAGCACTGACGAGAGATTCGAGGCACGGGATCTCCTTGGAGAACACTTGCCAATTGTTGAAGCTCTTCCAATACGCGATCATCAAGCGCCTCGCCGGTATCAGCGTGTCTAGCGATTACTTCCTGGCATTCGGCGGTCATTGTTGTCTTGGGTAGCAAGCTCAAAACATCGCGTAGCGCCTGACCGACTCGTTGACGCAGCTCGACAAGTGCTTGCGGTTCGTCGGTGTTTTCCGCACCAGATATCCCAAGTCTCACCTTGCCGATGGGTGGGAGACTCGGACGCACGAGAACGTTGCTCTTCCTTGCCGCCTTAGCTGGATCGGGTCCGTCAATGTCGATCCGAAAGTTATCAGAGCGATACTGCTCCTCGTGGACCACAGCCTCCGTCTCGTGGACTGAGAACTCGATGTCGTTCATGCTGATCTCGTCGTCGTCGTCGTCATCGTCGCTGAGGTTGGACGGAACATCGCAGCTGATGTCGGCCATGCCGCCGTCTGTGTCGATACTTGGTCGGATCGACGACAGCATTCGGGATGCGGCGTCAAACACACTTCGCGGGCTCTGAGCAGTGGTGGCACATGCCGCCTTTTCAAAATTATCATCTTTCTTAATACGCCGAAATACGAGTTGAAACTTTGTCAAAACGCTGCGCTTTGCTCAAGGAATTCAAAACAGTCGTTTTCACTTGAAAAGACGTTCTAGAAGCTGAGATATAACACAACGAACACCCGCCTAAAAGGCGGCCTAAACTCCGTTTTTGCCATCACTGCTCTGAGAGCTCGAGTCCTGGCCCGGCAAACCTATCGGACCGCGTAAGTGTAACGATAACCCGGCGAATCCTCTTTGTGAGGAATTAACACGAGCAGTCCCCGTCCGTTTCTCGAGCTAAACGGCCACCAGCAATCCAAAAACTAGCTTAGTCCACATATCTTAAGGCAAACCTGCCGCAATGACAAGAATACTACGTGATACAACAGTATTTAACCCTTTCGCGGTAAAAGGATACAAAAAGTGCCCTCTAGATGATTTTCCAAAACACGGTAGAGTGTACCCCCTCTTAAAGGGCGCATTCCGTGCCCTTTTGCACAAGTTCAAGGTAGTAATCAACCTTCTTTTAAAACAAATCATAATCGGTACGCAGAGTAATCATCATGTAATCATTGTCTATACAAATTATAAGTCATACGCATACATTCTATGTATCCTGCAAATCACCGTAGATGTCATGTCCCATGACACAAACCGAAAAGGCTCCGTAACTTTGTAAAAGGACGCCTTGAGCGCCCTTTTAGAAGGAAATATCAATGACTTGTATACTATAATTTATTGAGGATACTCGCGAAAGGGTTAATAAGGAAAGATCAGCAGCAAGCACCGCTGCGATGCGTTTTACATGGAGTACATCTTCATCTTGAAGAAGAGCAGGGCGGTGATGAAGCCGAGAGCACTCATGACACCGCCGAGGAAGACCGGCAGCTTGTAGCCCAGAGAGGTCTCCACCAAGCCCGACCCAATAGCAAAGTTTAGTAGCTGGCCGAAGCAGTTGGCCGAGTTGAGCGCGCCCACGTAGATGCCGATCTCTTCATCCTCACCGAAAACGTGGATAATAACCGGCACGATGAGCGCGAACCAGACCGACTGCGTGATGCTGGTGATGGCCACGACGAACACGTTGAAGGTGACGCTGCTGGTCCACGCCATGACCATGAGGAACATCTGCGGGATCGTGGAGAGGGTCAACACCCACTTGACCCCGAACTGGTGCACCAGGTAGGGCAGCGTCCACGAGTAAATGTACCCCACGACGTTAAACAGCAGGTCGGCGCGTCCACCGGCGATACTGACGCCGTCATTGTACGCGTCCTGAGCGGGGGTGCACGGGTTACAAGTATCCGCGTTCTCCGCCGAGCCGTCGAACACTTCAAGGCCGAAGAACTGGCCCTTGTTGCCGTTGTAAGCCGTGTAGCCATACTGCACGAAGAAGAAGCACACGCCGTAGATGGCTAGCACTCCGGGCAGTGTGCGGATGCCGTGGTAGACGGAGGCGAAGGCGTGGCTGATGCGCTTCCAAGTTGAAACAGCGTCCACCTTGCTGGGGTCCAGCGGGGTCTCCTTGGCGAACACCACAGCCACAGTGATGCAGATGAACATGGTACCGGACAGCATCCACATGAACTCGTGCAGCGTCTTGTGGGCGGCCCCGAAGAACTCGATGTAGCCGGCCACCAGGATGGAGCCGAGTGTGGACCAGGCCTGACCCAGAGCGGCACCCGTGGTCTGCCGGTCACCGGCAAAGTCGGCCACGAGCAGCATGGCCGGCGTCTGCACGACGTTGACGGTGATGTCCATCCAGAGGTAGAAGAAGACGGTGAAGATGGACGTCGGTCTCCTGGCCGTCGGTGCCGTTTCCGTGGTCGCCCATAGCTTCGCCCATGTCCCGGGTGTAGCTCATGGCGATCCAGCAGATGATGCTGAGGATGCCGGCGACGATGAGGAACGGCCGGCGACGACCCATTTTGGCGGTGCTGCGGTCGCTGAGCACGCCGACACTGGGGCCGACCAGCACGCCGACAATGGGCCCGATGAACTGCGTCGCCTGCACGGCGAAGTTGGGCAGCATCGTGGACAGGTACGGGCCCAGCGCGGCCCATTGGGCCGACCAGGCCATGTTGATGGCCATGCGGGGCATGGAGACTGCAAGCAGCAGCCAGATCGGCGGATGCGACAGCGGAGTCTGCGCGTCGCCTCCTCCGTCTTTCATGGCTCCGGGCTTGGGCGAGTTCTGCAGGTCGTAGCCCTTCTCGACGTCGGCCATCTTTGGGGAGGATGGATAGAACCTTGAGACTCGTGGAGTTGAGTGAGCAAATTGGAGAATGACAGGCTTGAACTGAACGTGGCGGTGCAGTGATGCGGTGCCTGTGGTGCCGGTTGTTGTTTATTCAGCGCCCGCAAACTGCAACCCCACAAAGTGCAAAGCCCCATGCTGGTGCTATATGTAATGCCTGAGCAGATGGAAAGCCAGCCAACCCGGAAGTTCCGGTGGAAGGGATTGACCCAAGTGGAACGGCGGCATGGGGTGGAGTGGATGACCAACCTCTCTACAGTCTCTCGTAGCTACAGAGCGTTTAACTCGGAACTTGGGGTTTGTACTGTAGACGAAGAGGGCACGTTGCAGCCTTCCTCCGTCCTCAATGCATGTCAACACATTCGGCGTGAGGCTGCCTCAAATCGACCGAGGTACACTTGTACCTAATGCGTGGAGGCGGGGCGCTCGCGTTGAACTTGCAGCCCCATGATGATGAACCTGCGCGCTGTCCGGCCGGGATGTAATCCCAGCCGATTTGACCACCTCATCCTCTGCCCCCGTTCAGTGAACGGTGTGGCGGCGCTGTGGATAACGAGCGCCAACCCAACACGTAGGGCTCACAACACTCACAACGCCTTGTCAAGGCGGAACCTCTACCAACCCGAAATTCCAGGACCAACACGCGATTCGAAGACGAATACTAAGTATGAGTGCATTATTATCACTGTGCTGGTTACTGTGGTTAGCCCGTACGCACGATCACGTGTATCATCTGATTCGTCCCGATTGAAGTTGACAGGGCGGGAAGCGAGATTAAAACGCAAACGCGGTGCTGCATGGATTCATTCCCTTGCGGCTGGCGTGAAAATCCCAGTGCGAAATGTAGAGTTCTGTTCACTCGAGTCCTCTCGTGCGGGCAACGTCGGCAAGACATTCCCGCCAGCGCGTGCCTATAAGATCACGACAGGGTCATGCTTTTGATAAACTTTGCTAGGCTAAGTTAGCGTTAGCCGCTAACGCACAAGCTGTGTCTTGTGCCACAACCGACTCAGCTGAGCTCTAGGAATCCTAGTCCAGATGGAACCCGTTCTTTCGTGCGGCGAGAGGAGTTGACAACTTCAACGGCAACGCAGCACGCAGAACGGGAACCACGCATCAATGATGGAGTTGATTAAAGCTGTTAACTGAGCATCACCAAGCTGGACTCGCCCTTATCTCCCTGCTACATGTACACGAAACAATATGCATACAGTACCACAATTACCCTACATGCTGTACATTTTCATCTTGAAGAAGACCAGGATGGTCAAGGCGCTCATGATACTTGTAATTCCCCCGACAAACACCGGCAGCTTGTACCCGAGCGACGTCTGCACCAGCCCCGTGCCGATCGCAAAGTTAAGCAGTTGACCGAAGCAGTTGGCCGAGTTTAAAGACCCGACGAAGACTCCGATCTCCTGGTCCTCGCCGAAGACGTGGATGATCACGGGGACGACGAGTCCGAACCACACGGTGTGCGTGATCCCTGCGATGGCGACGACGAAGACGTCGAACGCCGCGTTGTCGACCCACGCCATGACCGCGAACAGCACTTGGGGCAGCGTGAAGATGACGAGAACCCGCTTGACGCCGATCTTGTGGACCATGTACGGCAAACCCCAGGCGCACACGTACCCCACAATGTTGTACAGAAGGTCGGCACGGCCTCCAGCGATGCTCACGCCGTGGTTGTAAGCCTCCTGCTCAGCGGTGCAGGGGTCGCAGGGGTCGGCATTCTGAGACTCGCCGCCGTACACCTCCAGGCCGAAGAACTGCCCCTTGTTGCCGTTGTAGGCTGCGTAGCCGTACTGCGTGAAGAAGAAGGCCACCCAGTAGACTGCCAGCACTGCGGAGAGTCTCCGGATGCCATAGTACACGGAGGTAACAGCGTGCTTGACTCGATCACAAGACGCCCCCGCATCCACTAGGGGGCAGCGGCGTCTCTTTGGCGAAGATCACAGCGACACCGACGCTAATGAACATGACGACGGACAACATCCCCATGAACGAGTGCAGCGTCTTGTACGCCGCCCCGAAGAACTCAATGTAGCCCGCAATGAGGATCGCCCCCAGAGTCGCCCACGCTTGGCCCAGAGCTGCGCCCGTGGTCTGTCGATCTCCAGCAAAGTCAGCCACGAGCAGCATGGCTGGAGTATACACCGTGTTGACGGTGATGTCCATCCAGAAGTAGCACACCACAGTGAAGATGATGGTCCACGTGCGGTCGGTCTCCTCGCCGTCCGCCCCGTCGCCGACGTCGCCCAGAGCTTCCCCCATTTCTCGCGTGTAGCCCATGACGGTCCAGCAGACAATGCTGAGAGCCCCGGCGATGATGAGGAACGGCCGACGTCTGCCCATTTTCATGGTGCACCGGTCGCTGAAGGCGCCGGCAGTCGGCCCCACGAGGACACCGACGGTGGGGCCGATGAACTGCGCGATCTGGACGGCGTACCGTGGCATCATCGTGGACAGATAGGGCCCCAGTGCCGCCCACTGCGCCGACCACTTCATTTGGATCGCCATTCGAGGCATGGAGATCGCCAGCAGCAGCCACAAGGACGGGTGAGACGACGGAGGCGGCTTGTCCTCAGCTCCCTGAACGCTTCCTGGCTTGGGCGAGGCGTACAAGTCGTAACCTTGCTCATAGTCCCTCATCTTCCGGAGTGAACGATCTTGAGGAGCTTTGAATGCTGCTTGGTCTGGCGAGAAGTATTCGTGAATGGCTTCGAGACTCGGACCGAGTTGAGACCAGATCTACCGACCGATCCATGTCCTTGGGTGGTCCAGTTGCAGCGTTGAAGTTGAGGTGCTACCGCCGAAATTGATTGAGTTTTCGCAAACACGCTCTGTGCGAAAGGCAACGTTAGCTGCAAGACGTGTGCTGCATGTACGTGTTCATGGCCTCCCATGCCAACAAGGGCGAGCGGATGCGAACGCGAGTGCAGCCACGGATTGCCAGCACCTGCCAACTCCACACTCTGTGCATTGGTGCGAGCTGACCGATATTTTGTTTTGCTTGGCACCGCAGACGAGGACTGAGACGAGGACTGCTCTTGTGTTAAACGGATGGCGCTTAGCGTTGATGAGTGGTTCCGCTTGGTGAAAGAACTCCTCTCCACCGGTCGACAGGTTGAACTGCTGTGCACGAACTAATCCACGGTACGGATACAGTGTGCATTAGTCCGGTGTCTGCATGGGAGTAAGCCTTGGCATTCGACTAATGTTTTGGATGAGCTGGCGATGGCTATCGGTCCGGTTGTTCAAGTCCAGGCAGCATCGCGATGCTGTGGGCTCACGTCTTTTGATGGAATCGCAAGAAACCCGATCTGTGCCACCGACGGCTTGAAGAGGCGCTCGCTCCACAGTGCCCAAGCACAGAATCATTTGGCCAGGATCTATTGCCATGGCGTTCCGCTGCGTTGGGAGCCCGCTGGACGAGATGAAGCGGCTGGAGAAGATGCGGGAGCAGGATCCAGAGTCTGCCGCCAACCTCGTGGCCAACGGGAAGCTGCTCGTCGATTTCGTGCGCGAGGGGAATTTACGCGCTCTGCAGTGTACAGCGGAGCACCTCGAGGAGGGGCAGACCCTCACCTTCTACGCCGTGCGGATGTTCCGGGAGGCCTGCGCTTCAAAGCGACTCGACATCCTGCGCTTCTTGCTGCTCAACGGCTTCGATCTGCAGCAGAGCTACATGAGAGACGTCCTGCACGGGGTCATTGAGAGCATCGACAGCCCTCAAAGCGCAGACGCAGTACAGCCGCTTATTAGGTTTCTGCTGGATGCTGGAGTCGACGTCAACTGGCAGAGGAAGTCGGACCTGTACACCGCTCTACACGTGGCTTGCTGCAACAACCTGTACCCCATCGCGTACCTGCTCGTCCTGTTTGGTGCCGACGTGAACGCCATCGCTGCGGTGAGTCGCGTTGCCCTTTACAGGCCTGTTCTCACTTCTCACCCTTCTGTCTTTGCTTGTCATGTTGGCAGGATGATGCCATGCCGCTTGCCTGCGCGAATATTATCGGGCGCGCAAGTGCCTTGTCGGAAGCCGAGCAGACCCAGAAGGAATTGCTCGTGTCGTTTCTGCTGGAAAACCAAGCGCGGGCAACGTGGAGAAGACAACCGCACCGAGTGCCAAACCCAACTACTCCTGCGACTACCTTGATGGAGCATACAAGCTCGTCGAGCCCAGAGAGCATGGGCAATGCAGTAGACCAAGTCAAACGGCCGATCTTGAGCTTCTCCAGCAGCTTTGGGATTCACTGCAGTATTGATGAGTCAGCGGAGAACCAGCACCACGAAGGCATCATGTTCGACACGTCCGACTCTCCTGAATGCCTGTAGTAGCTTGAAGCTGCCGCAAAATGGGATCGATCAGGAGCAAAAATATCGATGCGGGTTGTTCGTCCATTTGTGTTCCTGCGTATACTTAGATCATTACAGTAGTTCTTGCAGCTTTATCAGAAATTCGACAACACGCGGCATCAACCATGTCGTACAGCCTCATCGAGGCCAAGTTCCAGGTGCTGGATCGCACGATCAAGATGATGTCCAAGTCGAAGAGTCTTCGCACGCCTCGAGTAGCGTCGACAGAGCAGCTTCGCGAGATTGTGGAGACCCAGAAGCCAACCGCTCTGCTGCCGACGTTGAAGCCAGTGGGAGGAGCTGTCACGAATCTCAGGAAGACAAGCCGATCCCAGCCAAATACTTCTCGCGAAGAGAAGTCAGGCCCCAAGGCAGGAAAGGACTCCCCATCACGTCCTAGCACTGGACGAAAAGAGCGCCATGAATACTCGACCGAATACGTACCAGACAAATGGATTGATCCGAAGCAACACCGAGCAGAACAGCTTTTGCAGGACACGTGGCATGTACGTTCTTGTTCTTGTTGCTGTCGATTTCCTTTTCGATCAGTACTCTTTAGAGATTTTTTTTGCAGGAAATTGAGTCTGCAATAAATTGGAGCAGAGCTTTGGATTCTCCCAGTCGAGAGGTGTGTACTCAAACACGGCATTGAAATGTTTGATTAGGGAGCTTACACATTCCATAGGTGCTTCGATCCAGATTGCTCGACGAAAGAGTGCAGTACCAACGCCAGGAGCGAAAGTTCGAATCAGGTGAGCGTGCACAGGGCCAAGCTCAAGATGTGGACAACCAAGCGTACGAAGATCCAGGTAAGCCGCCTCAGCTCGAGCTACCCACTATTTTCCTCCATATAATGGCCTGTTGGCGTTCTTGGTGGTGGCTTGCAGACTCGCCGAGTACTGCCGTGCATGGTGCTATGCCTCCCCCTAGGCGACCGTTGACTTCAACAGGTCTTCAGCCAAAGCAGAGCAAAGCTCACTTGAGCGTTCGATGCCGGTCGGCGTCGCTCAACAGTTCCGACTACCAAGCGAGAAACTGGTTTGTTCCTTCCGCGCTTGAGGCAAACCAACGGGCTGCTAAGCCGAAGCGCAAGGTTCCTCGTCAGCACTCTGTAATAACAACCAGGAACTATCTCAAACAGAAAACAAAACCCAACAAACCACCGGCGCCGCCACGAGCCAAACCCCAGCCCAAACCGAAACGAAACGAGGTTGAAATTGCCGGAGAGTCGATAGAGAAGCGTCAAGCTCGCGCACCAAAAACTGAAGAACCAGCAAAGGAGGACCCACTCTCCATGCCGAAAGCCGACGATATGTCCTTCTACATGCTGGAGCTTCGACTAGTCCACCCGGAACCTTTGACGGAGTGGAGATTTCAAGCGTCTTTCACCGACACGTCCGTTATCCCCGCCAGGACTGTCATCCTCGACGACCTCACCGTGAGATCTGATCATTAGCTTGGGTTTGGCGTCAATTCTGCGGTACTAACGATATCTCTTACACTTTACAGGTGGATGAAGACAACTTTTTGCTGTTTGATTCCCCACAAACCTCTGACATCCCGGTCCCGTCACGATATTTTAACCCGTTCGTGTATTTCCCCGGGCTTAGTCGACCTAGTGATGTACGTACTGTTCAGTTGGTTGTACACTTCTCGATTCTAAGTTTCGCGTTTGTGTATTACAGCTATACGGACATGTTTTGCGTATCATCGTGACGTCCATCAAACCTGTCACGCGCATCGTGATCAACACCTCGGTGCAGTTCACTTTTACGCCAGACGAAGCTGTGGTGGAGCCGTCCGCCGATTCCATCCGCAAGCACTCGGAGGCCGTGGCGAGTCAAGAAGCCAGCCTCTTGAAGGTTCTTACCCGACGCAACAGCTCTTCTACGTCCATTTCTCAGAGGAGGAGAAAGAAGAAGACACCCAAGGAAAAACCAAGAACGAAGCAGTCGAGACTAGTTCTCCAAAGCAACCACGTCGAGAGCACCGCCAGCCTGGCGATGGACCAGTGCAGTCCATGGAGCGCTGGTGAGCAGGATGACCCCACTTCGATCACTGACACCACACCAGTGCCAATGCTAGGGCAAATGATCACGTTGCAGTTGGAGGATCCTCGATCCCCGCCACCGATTGCGTCTCCTCAAAAGGGCCCCACAACGGAGCACCTCGGAAAATCTCCTCGACTGCCCATGACTACCATCGACAAGAAGAAGATGCAGTTGCAACACCTGCGCGCCAGTATGCGAGTACGTCGCTGCATTCGTATCTTGCTATCAGGTCACTATGGACTAATTGGGGTTCTTTGTGTTGGTACTGCGCAGAGAGAAATGCTGAGGTCGACTGCAACATGTGAAGGGGTGTAGCCATCTCTCTATACTAAGTACGTCGGAACAAAACTCATACCTCGTCTAATTATCTGTCCCCACTAAGTATACATCGAATGCTTCTAGTTTCAATAAAGTATTCACTAAACGCCCGAGCTGTTCGTTCATATCGGAACTGGAACAGTCGAGCAGTGCCCCAGTCGTCGTTGCTCTCCGCCGCGCACACGCCCGCAGCCCGCTCCTTCCGCTGCGCCCGCTCTAGATCATATACGCACCGCTCTCTCCTCGCTGCGAACCGCGCGGAGATTCCTCTTTTTGACGCCGTAACAGCCAGTCCGCGACCATGGAAGGCCAAGTGGTGGAACTCACGGAGGCCGAGCAGGCCCAGCACCAGCTGCAGATGGAGCAGCAGCTCAAGTCCTTCTGGGCCAAGCAGCTCCTGGAGATGGAGCAGCTCGAGGTCGGCAGCGAGCAAGGTAGGCGCTGTGGATGTCGAGAGAGATAGAATGATTGTACTGACTAGTTATAATTATTTATTATTGTTCTGTTATTATTTATTTGCTATTGACGGACGACAGACTTCAAGAACCACAACGACCTGCCGCTGGCGCGCATCAAGCGCATCATGAAGTCGGACGAGGACGTCCGTATGATCAGTGCCGAGGCGCCCGTGCTGTTCGCCAAGGCCTGCGAGATGTTCATCCTGGAGCTGACGCTGCGCTCGTGGGGCTACTCGGAGAAGAACAAGCGGCGAACGCTGCAGAAGGAGGACATCCAGACGGCCATCAGGAACACGGACATCTTCGACTTCCTCGTGGACGTTATCAACTAAGCGGGCGTCGGAATTGGACGGCCGACGGGACTTTTGAGGTCGAGTCGAGGTGGCAATCGGTTCTTTTTAGACGGGTTCAGACCAGACACGCGAAGAAGAGGAAGAGATATTGCACCTGTGTGAGTCCGAGAGAGCTGTTCAAGCGATCGCGAGGCTGGTGGAGGTGCACATAGCTTGTAGGCTTGCATCAATGCAACTTCGTTCATGTTCAGACCAATCGGATGTTACGCGAAGGTCGTTTCTACCGTTTCACATTCGCGCAACCTTCATGCCACGTCATCAAATGTAGCCATCTTCCACGTTGAAGTTTGGGTGTGTCATTCCCCGCTTGCCGTCGTCCTTCCTGCAGAGCAGCTCCATCATCAGAAGAAATGCATCAAGTGCGCTCGCTGTCGACCGGCGTCAAGGCGCGCGTGGGCGTCATCGGCCTGGGCCAAATGGGCGGCCGCATGGCCGACAACCTCCGCAAGCACGGCCACAAGCTCGTCGTGTGCGACCCCGTGCCCGCCAACGTGCAGAAGCAGGTGGACCAGGGCGGCGCCGTCGCCGCCGCCACGCCCGCCGAGGTGGCCGAGCAGTGCGACACCATCATCACCATGCTGCCGTCCACGGCCATTGTCGAGAGCGTCTACCTGGGCGACAGCGGCGTGCACGAGGCGCTGCGCGACGAGCACCTGCTGCTGGACTCGAGCACGATCGACCCGATCTTCACCAAGAAGCTGTCGACGGAGCTGCACGCGCGCGGCGCGACGTTCGTGGACGCGCCGGTGTCTGGCGGCGTGGCTGGCGCGCAGAACGGGACGCTGACGTTCATGGTGGGCGGCGAGCCGGAGGAGTTCGAGCGCGTCAAGCCGCTGCTCAAGGCCATGGGCAAGAA
>JAIKVJ010000571.1:0-10984 GCA_024679225.1 Phytophthora pisi
CTCATGTCCAACCTGGTGGCGGCCGCCACGTCCTCGGGCCGCGCGCCCACCACCCAGCAGCAGCAGCGTAGCGGCAGCTCCCCCGTGCGCGTCGTGCCCGTGCAGCCGGCCTCGCGCAGTCTGCAGCAGCTCGGCCAGCAGCCCCCTCAGCTGCCGCCTCCGCCCCAGGGAGGCGCCGCCAACCCGCCTCCGCAGCTCAGCCCGCTGGACACGAGCAACTCCAACACGACGCCCTCGTCCCGCCGCATGCCCAGCATTAACAGCGAAGTGAACGGCAAGGACCGCGCGGCCAGCTCCCCGCCGGCGCTCAAGAAGTCCAAGCTCAACGGATCGGAGCCCAGCATCCCCAGCCTCAACGCCAATGGCAAGGGCGCGCTGCCGCTCGTCAGCTCGGCCGGAGGCAGCGCCCCCGCGTCCAGCGGTATGCTTCCCCAGGTCAACAAGATGAACCGCGAGCAGGGATCCAACAGCACCAACTCCAGCCCCAGCGCCGCCAGCGCGAACCAGTCCCAGAGCGCGCCTTCTAGCGTGAAGAACGAGGGCGAGAACGCCGAGAGCCGGCCGTCCGCCAGCGCGCCCATGACGCTGTCGGCGGCTTCGGGCAACAACACGACGCAGAAGAGCTCGAACACGAAGGCCAGCCGCCTCAACTGGAGCTGCGTGTACTCGTCCAAGACCAGCATGTCGTACCAGGAGTCGGAGCGCCCCGCGGCTGAGATGCACCAGTCGATGGACCACCAGAGCGTCGTGTGCTGCGTGCGCTTCTCGTCGGACGGTACGATGATGGCCTCGGGCTGCCACAAGACCGCGCAGGTGTTTGATGTCAAGACCGGTGACCGCAAGTTCCTGGTGTCGCGTCCTGCCGGCTCCAACGGACAGACCCCCACGTCTCAGGCCAACGCTGCCGCTAACGAGGCCGACGACGCCTACGTGCGCGCTGTTTGCTTCTCGCCTGACTGTACAAAGCTCGTGGCGGGTATGCCGCAGAACACTATCCGTGTGTGGGACATTGCTTCGAACGAGGAGGGCCCTGCCATGACCGGCCACGAGTCAGAGATTTACTCGCTGGACTACGTGAACGACCTCATTGTGTCTGGCTCGGGTGACCGCAAGGTTCGTCTTTGGGACGCTCGCAACGGCCAGTGCAAAAAGATCTTCGGCAACGAGAGCGGCGGCCCGTCGGACGGCGTGACTTCAGTGGCGCTGTCCCCGGATGGACGTCTTCTGGCTGCGGCCTCGCTGGACAAGGTTGTACGAATTTGGGATACCGAGACCGCACAGCTGCTGGACCGCCTGGAGGGCCACAGCGACTCCGTGTACTCTATCGCCTTCTCGCCCGACGGCAAGAACGTGATTTCTGGCTCGCTCGACCGCAACATCATGTTGTGGGACGTGTGCGCGCAGGGCCGCACCACGACGCGACCGCGCATGCTTTTCCAGGGCCACAAGGACTTTGTGCTGTCTGTTGCATACACGCCTGATGGAAGGTGCGTCTGCTGCGAAATGCTCTTGCTTTATATGCTACTGGGCATTACACTTACTGACTCTGTCTGCTGTTGTGATCATTACAGGTGGTTGATGTCGGGATCAAAGGACCGGTCTGTGGTGTTCTGGGACCCGCGCTCGTCGCGCTCGGTGCTGACGCTGACGGGCTACCGGAATTCGGTGATAAGTGTTGCGTCGTCCCCAGCGTCGCCCTACTTCGCAACGGGAAGCGGCGACTGCTTCGCCGTGATCTGGAAGTACCAGTGCCAGACTTTTTAAACTATACAGGGACGACGCGACGCGATGAGGCGCCCACCGCAGCTAGCAGCTCAGCTCGGCCGAACGAAGCGCAGTGGGAGCAGATGTAGTTGCAACGCTTGCGGCAGGCGTGCGGGTGTTGGCTGGGCGGCTTGGCGAGCGGTGGGTGAAGTATTAGCGAGCGCGAGACCAGCAGCAGGAGACGAGCAGGCATCGGAACGAATCGAAGACAGAAAAAGACAGCTTTTGTGCGATGGCCGAAGGACAGACAGACATTAGGCAGACAGAGCAAGGAGACGCAGCGCCCGGTCGTGCGACGAGCGCCTTCGACGGTCCGAGCGGCGCTGCCGTGATGAGCATTGGCGGTGCGTTTACCTGAAGTGATTTGAGGTGGATAGTGCGTGTGCAATGGAATGGATTTCGAACGACGGCGGAGGTGTTGCGTTGCGTCGGTAATAGCCCCCATACCTAAAGGAGTCTGCATAGATACATTTTGTCACTACACTGCGTCCAAGTGCATGAGTCCCATTCCACGCCACACTGTCTTGAGACCGCACACATTCCTCATCGATAGGTCTCTTTCAACCGGACACACCCTCCCTATGCACGACGCCACGGCGGTCCCCACATCAAAGTCCGCAACGTCAGAAAAGTATCACTTGAAGATGCTGCCCTTCATGGCGTCTAGCGGCCGATTGCGGGCTCTGCAGCCGCTGCGGAAGGCTGCATCAGATGCGCCTCGTCGCGGCGTGTCTCCCTCCTGGAGCGCGCGTTACGCGGGTCCACGCCGGCGACACTACAGCGCCCAACACGCTCCGCCCCACACTCCGCCGCAGGTTGCTCCTAACCTGAGCGAGCCGGAGATGGTGCGGCGCCTCATGCGCAGCCAGCGCGTGTGGTGGTGGGTCGGCTCGCTGGTGCTGGGCGGCGTGGGGCTCGTGGCCTTCGGGCCGGAGCTCAAGCTCGGCGTGAGCCGACACACGGCCGAGGTGGCGTCGCGCTCGCTGCAGGACGAGACGCTGCGGGACAACACGCGCGAGCTGGCGTCGCAGATCGTGCAGACGGTGCTGAATGACCCCAAAGTGCTGGACCAAGCCTCCAGGTTCCTGCAAAGGGTGAGGAAGCGCTTCAAGGGCGCTATAGTGTTGTGCTGATATGATTGCAGCTTTCATTGTGATGAGTTTGGGTGCAATGGTGCAATCATTTATGTACGTGTAGTTGCTGACAAACTGGTGTTTCGCTTGCTTGCTGCAGCTTGTGGTGATGGATTCGACGCGTGAAGCGCTGCGAGCTCTGGTGATTCACACGCTGAACGACCCGATGACGCGCACGCAGGTGGCGGATCTGACGAAGCACACGGTGACGGCGCTGCTGGAAGACCCCAAGACGCTGCGGCAGCTCGTGGACCTGTTGCGGTCGACGGTGGTGGACCCCAAGGCCAAGGAGGCCTTGTTGCTGCTGCTGGAGCAGATCATGCGCGACGACCAGACGAGAGCCAACTTGACGCAGCTGCTGGCGCACACGTTCCTGCAGGACGCGGTCAAGCAGAACGTGGGGAAGACGCTCAGCGACTCGGTGCACGACGTGCTGAGTCGCAGAGACGTCCAGAACCACGCCAAGGAGTTCGTGAGCGGCGTCGTGCGTGACCAAACGGTGCAGGCGCAGGGAGGAGAGGCGATCTGGAGCACCGTCATGTACGCTCTGACGCCCGGCTGGCTCTCGTGGATCTGGGAGAACCCAGGAGATCTGGCCAAGGGGGCTACTACGCCTGCTGCAGAGGCTGCCAAGGTTATGGTCGCTGCAACTGCTGCTGAGGAGAAGCTGGAGAAGGAGAAGCAGGTGAGGAAGGAGGAGACTGACAAGCAGAAAGACGACCAGTCTGTTTCAACGGAGAAGAAAGACGCGTCGAAAAGCGCAGCAGCTACTATCAACAAATTCCCCATGAGAAGAATGAGGACAAAGCGTATGTCAGGACCTCAAGAGGAAGTCTCGAAGGATGAGAAGAGCAAGGAATCAGCGACCAAGAGTGCGTCATCACACGCGGACTTCGCTGAGCGGTACGAAGACAAGCACTGGAGCGGATCTGGCAGCGGCTTCGTTTAGACCAAGCGCCAACTGATGAAGATTCTCCAACAACTCAACAATTGAAACCTCAGCAAGGAACTGGGGACTTTACCAACCAACGTACGCAACATTGCCCGCTGTATTTCACTGATGTTGAGCAATTGTTGTGTTTGTACCTGTGAACTAGAACCGGCCGTAGACAAGCGAATCGAGACGATGTACCTGGTTCAACAGCTCGCTGTTCTGGCGTTTGAGGCGCATCTTTTCGCCGGCCAAGAGCTGGTTCTCCTCGCGCGCGATGCCAAGTTGCTCTTGCAGTTGTGCTGCTGCAGCCTCGGCACTCTGCGCTGCACGTCTCCACGAGTCAACTTCACGTCGTGCGTGGCGGTACTCCTGCTCGATGTGTTTCCGCTCAGCTGCAGCTACGCGCGCGCCGTCGCGTAGTGTTTGGATCTCCTGGACCAGCTCCCGCTCACGTGTTTTGGCCTGAGCATTCTCAAGTTCAAGAGCACGCAGAGCCGCCTCGACGCGCTGCAGAATGTGCAGCTCAGCTTGCGAGGACTCGCCGTCTCTGTCGTATGCCGTCGAAGTTGCACCTTCACTGAACCATCCGGGTGATTGCCGGGTTCGAGCTGAAACTCGGTCGGGAGGTGAGCCTCGCGATGACAATGAGGTTGCGAGTTTACTACCACTAACCGCTCGCGTCGTGGTTGTATGCCGTTCGTCCAATACTTCAGAAGTCCGCCGAAAGCTCCGTCTCCGGTACCGGGTAGGTTCCAGATCATCGTCACTCCCCTGATCGTTGTTCTCAACGTCTCCAACGCCGTGTGGCGATGGTCTGCCTCGACGAGAGCGGCGATGCGGTGAATGGGGCACTTCACTCTCAGATGAAGACGACGAGTACCGAGCGCTGGAGATATGGACTGCGCTTCCTCGTCGCCACTGCGTTGTGGGTGGATCTGTTGTCGAGACGGAAGAAATGGACGATATGAGCGACTGTCGAGCATCCGACCGAGGCACGGGATCAAGCGCAGGGGCCGGTGAGCAGCTTGAAGAAGAGTCGACAGTGTGGTCCAGCTCGCTGTTGTTCACCGCTGGCTGAGCAGGCTCGCAGCGTTCGCGAACGCGACAGGAAGCCGCGGTTGCAACTGCTGCTAATCTGTCCGGCAACGTGTAGGAGATGGCGGAGGACGAAGACTCGAGACGCTGCGTCGGACGGACTTCTAGATCTGAGCGAGACATCTCACACGAGACTTGTCTCCTCGCTGGCGAAGGCTCCCTGGTAGCAGTCGACACTACTGCTGCAGCGTTAGCGTTGGTTGTGCTGGAGGCTCTGCTGTTCCTGCTGCCATTAAGCTCACTGTGGCTTGTGAGTGGCGACGGCAGTGGTGCAACGGGCGACGCTCCTGATCTCGTCGAGGCGCTGGAAGTGGGTCTGCGTTGCTGATGAGCTTGCTGCTGGACACGCCGCACCTGCGCGATCCATTGCTGGCAGTGAGTGGCCGACGGTGCCATGAGCTCCTCTTTGAGCACTTGGCCGCTCATGGTGGCCACGGGCGCGTAGTACTCGAGGTCGCAGCGCGCCTTGTTCTTCTTGGGCACGACGTTGAGCAGCTGCGTGGCCAAGTCGATGGTGACTGTCTCCGACTCGTTCTCGAGCTCACTGTGCGCGTCTTCATCTTGTGGTGGCGTCTGCAACTGCAGCAACAACTTGCCATCACGAGCCAGGATGGAGCAGCTGCATGGCCGCCACTCGAAGAGCTTCGTCTCGGCGCTCAGTACCTTCCGCTTGAGCCTCACACCGAAGCTCTCGGCCGTCGTCATAGCCCCTCGACAAAAGCTACGAGACTGGGAAGTGGAGGAGCTGCTAGACAGCACGTCGCGGAAGTCTCAGCTCGTAAAAATACCAGAGCTGTCATGCAAAACCAACGGCTATTCAGAGACTCGGGATGTTTCAGGGGTGTGACCGGTTCACCCCGAGAAGTCTTGCACTTCCGCGAATGGATCAATCGACATTACGATCTGGCTATTGTGTCTCCTGTGCAACTCCGGCCATGGCTTGATTACCGACTCGACTTTCAAGACGTCATTGTGCTGACTCCGGAGGTCCCGATGAATGTGTTAGCAGCCAGGCTAGGCTCGTAACGAAGCCCAAGACGATCTGGGCTCTACATGGTTCTACTTTTCACGTTTCGTGGGGACGACGTCATTGGCGAATTCCATCGAACGGAAGCCATTCCGCCAGTAGTTCCAGCGAACCGACGACGATCAAACGTTGATATCCTTACGCTATCTTCGAAATCCCATGGCAGCACGTTCCGTGCTCGGCTCAGTCCCCAACCTTCCTCCTTCTGGCGGACACGGTCGGATCGGCAGCACCTACCCAGAAGATGGACGTCCCAGACGCACCGACGAGAGTGAAGCTGCGGTGCCGCTTATTCGAACATGGAGTGGTGTTTTCGGTCGAGATGGGTCGTCGCGAACTAGCAGGGGATTTGGAGGTTCACATTTTAAACACTCCGGAAGTAAATTGGCGGCAAGTGCGCGTTTACTTGGCGATGGATGAGAACGGCAACTGGCTGCTCGACACGGTGAACGTGGCAGCCTTCCACGGAGCGGTTCCTGACGTGTATCAAGAGGTCACGGATGACTTACTTATCAGCAGCGTCGAGGAGCTCATCGGACGCTTCGGTGTTGCTGCTGATAACACCATTCAACTACTCAGGCAGGAGCCGTCGACAGCAAACACCACACTTCCGCCAGCGGCCCAGCAGCGCCGCGGCGGCGACGGAGATGTTGGATTATCTACGCTGTGGAATTACCCTCCATTCCCAACTGACCAGCCAAATCTTCCTGAACCGGAGGAGCTGGCGGGATTTCTTCAACGACATTTGCCTGTATCGGTTCAAGTGGGGCGAGCTCCGACCAATCTGTTCGCTGAGGGGGCTCAGCAGATCGTGTGTGGAGATCTCTTGGCGCGGATTGACACCTTCTTGGAGAGTTGCGCGTCTGGACTCCCGGAGACCAGTTCGGAGGAGAGGTGGCACATGTTCTACGATCAATTGATTGAACTGAGCGTGCACATTTGCCGCGCTAAGGGCACGGACATCAACTTCGTGAGGAACGCAGCTGACCCAACCGGAACCACGTTCGGCACCTTAAGACCCGACGCCTTGGTGATTTGTAGAGGGATTCCGTTGCTACGAGTTGAGGAGAAACGTGCTCGTAAGAAGATTTCGAAACCTCTGGGGGAACTGACAGATAAAATGGTTCCCTGGCAGTCGACGTACTATGGCAACCTTCCCTACATACTGGGGTATGCGTCGAGTGGAGCCCAGATCCAGTTTGTCGCTATCGATACCAACCTCAAAAGGATCCCGTTGGTGACGTTCTCCGTTTTCCACAATGGTGGAACGGACGCCATCAAAGCGTTTTATAACTTGGCGTTTCTCTTCGATTGGATGATGACCGCGTCGAAGCAAGCACTTCCTGCAACATGGTTCTCAAGACACCCAAGTGTTACTGGGGAGGAGCGTGGCCGAACACTTCAAGTGGTTCAGGATGCCATGAAGCGTGAAATCAAGCGGAGCTGGGTGGAAACAGAAAATTACTCGCGACTCAAAGGCATTTACAGGGCGTTGGCTGGAATAACTCCGGCGTCTGGTGGACATACGCATTTACAGGAAGTGAGGAGTCTGGATATTCAAAGATGGCGGCGTAAGTTGATCGTCCGTCTGGGTCCGTTGGGCTATGAGACCGAGACCGAATTGAGCGAGTGGTTACGCGGCATGCTGGTTGCTTTGGACAACTGGCATACTCGTGGTTATTGTCACGGTGACCTGCGCTGGGGAAATGTTGTCTACGTCCCTAACGATGGCGGCTACTGGATTCTCATTGATATGGACAAGGCGCACGAACCCGGGGCGCCAATTACATGGGCGCATCCGTGTAATGGTCAGAAGCTGAAGTATGATCACGACCTTTACCAGTTGGGAAAGCTGCTTGATGTAGCTGTTTCTCGAGTTTCGTTGACTGGAGGACCGGAAGGAGTTCGAATCCGGCAGATACAAGAGTTGCTATCGGCTCTCTTGGACGACCATGATGACACTGATGACCGCGCGGATTCCCCCGGTGCGGAATGGTACCTTGCGTTGTTGGTGCCTGGCAGAGATGCTTCTTAAGGATGCCGAGGACGCGAGGGTGGTAAATCTCACAGCGCTGTAACGCGGGATGCTTCGTTGGAGAGTACTACTTTGCTGCTGTGAGCAAAACACCTTGAGGTTGGAATCCAAGCTTCAACCTGGATGAATTCCGGCTTTTGGAAACGGCGGCTCGTCCCTACATTACTCTGACAACCACTAATTGAGTGCTGATCTCAATTACTAGTTAGTCGGCAGAAAAAAAGTAAATCGGGAAGAGGATTGATATATCTTAAAGTAAATGGTGGCGTTCGACAGCCTGTCCAACAAAGCGCTAGTAGATTTTTGACAGAGATCGCGAAGGCCGACTTGCCTGAAAGCTCGACTCTGACGCCCTCACTTGTGCGGGTGGCACCAGCTCCTTCATCATCACCAGCATCGATTCGGCCGTCATTTCCGGAGTGTGAAGCGCCGATAGAAGTACGTTCGCAATGCTCTGCAGGTCATCCGGTCGACAGTTCTTCGTCCGGTTCAGCATCGCGAGCACTTTCTTGGCTGTCACCTCTTCAGTCCTGTCGCGAGCTGAAAGCAGCTTCTGCTGAATCCACAGCAGTCGGTGCGTCAAGGGGAATTCAAGCGTCTTCATCAGTGTGCCCAAGTGGAACAAGTCTGACTGACAAGTGAACTTGCTGGCGGAATCCTGCTCCTGCATCAAAATACTCGACTGGCGTGACGACTCCAAGTTGACGAGCATCCAGTGGCCAGGGCGCCGATATACCACATCTAGATGTGCAGCAAACTCCTGATGGGGGACGTACACCATGTTCTCCCACCGAATGTCGCCATGACAGTAGCGCTCCCGTGCCAAGTTTGTAGCGCATGAAGCATGTTTGTCAGCCACCTGTTGACTTCGTCCACATTTCCAGGGAGTCGGTAGAATCCCTCCCGAGACAGCTGCACCACAGTTTTACGCGACGGGAAGCGGGTTTGCTTCAGCCTCCACACACTTTGAAGGCCTTGTGGCGCATATTTGATCGCCTGCAGATTTCGGTAGATACCAATAATCCTCTTGTAGTCCTCTCCATTCGCGCAACGATCACGCCGTATTGTGATCTGCGTCCTGATGTCGTCTACCAGCTCGATTGTCCCCGTTTCACTTTGGTAGGGTTTGAACGGAGAGAGCCGAGAGGGACGGGTCCACTTGGACTTGGTCGCCATTAAGCTCAAGAGGAAGGCCAAATTGTAGAAAACCTTGATTGCCATTGTCGTGGAGACTTCACAGATGGAATAGAAGTGGTTGAATCGGAATGCAAACAGCTTCCGACGGTTCCCACAGGCAACGTAGCCCAAAATGTACGGGAGCTCACCAAAAAATTGCGGATCCCAGCACTTCATTTTCGACTCCAGCTCGGCGATTGTGTCGTTCATATCCGCAACACCTTCTCTTTCTTCTCCACAAAGCACAAGACACCCATCACAAAACACAGTGAGGTCCGACCGCAAACTTTCCCCAGAACTTCCATCTTCAGTGGGGTCTTTCCGCTCCACCTTTAATTGAACTCCATTCGCTCTGCAAATCTGATCGGTAAAAGCAAACAATAGATCGTCGAGCTTCTGACAGGATTGCTTCGTGTCCTCTTCATCCAGTCCAGCCTCGTAACTCATCACGAGAACATCAATTAGCGATGAGAGAGCGTCGCAGTGAATCTCCGGACGACCCTCGGCAAAAATCTTAGCAGCCGTGTACCGATCCTGGATGCGGACTTGGAATGGCAGGGGCCGCTCAAGATACAACGACAGTGTAGATGCAAATGATAGCTGCAACACACGAAGTTGTGAATATTCCCAGAGGCCTCTCAGATCAATGTTCTCTCCACCCACTGGACTAGCAATTGCTTCCAGTGGTAAATTGAAGGGTTTAATGGGAATTCTTTTCTTGGAGGGGATCTGCACCTGAACATCACATCCTTTGCGTCGAGGAGACAAGGCCGTACCGAAGTTTCTCACTTTCTCGTAGTCGCGCATTTCCACAGGGCACCGGACTCTATCAATTCAGCCAGACTGCGCTTCCAAAAGTATTTGCTCTTTACCAAGTACAGAGTGACATCGCTCGGGTGGACGTCAACTTGTGGGGTGTTGGCAATGACGTTCCGCAGCTTTTCGACTCTGGCGTTGGACCCAACCACCACTGCGAACGGAGGTGACCCTCGCCCCCAAATGCAGCAGTATAGCTCGATCTCCATCGTATCGTGTTAGGAAATGACCAGCTCTATGACACAGCATGTCTTGTTCTATCAAATTGTTTTCGGATATTTCTCAGATTTTTTTTTCATGAAATGAGATGCGTGTTTGCACACCGTTTTATTGCCCATGAAATGAGATGCGTGTTCGGATACCGTTTTATAGAGGTGATATTGACGGCCATTGACTACCCCGTTTGGCCCGCGCAGCAGCACACATGTATCGGTAAGAGTAGTAGTGAAGCCACTTCACTACCTCCAAGTAGCCATTAGCCGAGCTTATCGGGAACAGCCTTTGCTTCGTTTAACGGCGGTGATCCTGCATGAACTCGATATACCAGGGAAAGCTCACTATCAGGGTTTGGTAGTAGTGGGAATTCTGGACTATCAGTGATACTAATACTAACCCTTTCGCGGTAAAAGGATACAAAAAGCGCCCTTTAGATGATTTTCCAAAACACGGTAGAGTGTACCCCTCTTAAAGGGCGCATTCTGTGCGCTTTTGCACAAGTTCAAGCTAGTAATCAACCTTCTTTTAAAACAAATCATAATCGGTACGCAGAGTAAATCATTGTCTATACAAATTATAAGTCATACGCATACATTCTATGTATCCTGCAAATCACCGTAGATGTCATGTCCCATGAGACAAACCGAAAAGGCTCCGTAACTTTGTAAAAGGACGCTTTGAGCGCCCTTTTAGAAGGAAATATCAATGAGTGAGGATACTCGCGAAAGACCAATATCAGTGATACTGATATTATCACTGGGACAACGACGATATCACTATCACTGATA
>JAIKVJ010000572.1:0-11317 GCA_024679225.1 Phytophthora pisi
CGCCAGCGGTGCTGAGGGTGGCGGAATTGACGAGCTTGCTGCGCTCACCACGAGAAGATTTTTGGCGGGGAAAATTGCGACTGCAATCCCCCTCCAAAATGAATTTTTGAATCTAATCTATTTTGTGTAAGTAGTGTGGGCGGGGAATGCATCCAACTGACCTTTACCCAGTACTGGGCTACCAGCAGCCCAGGTCTACTCGATGAACTACGGAGGAAAACGTGATCACCACTGGCAGGGCGGCACTGATCTCATCGTATCCCCGTCAACATTGGTCCTGGCGATCTGAAAAAATTAGAGGACGAAGCAATTGTTGCGATCTATGCAATGCCGTTTTCCTCCATCTCATCCGACCACTACTTCGCAAGATATCGATGCTTAAAAATTTACTGCATTTTCTGGTGGGACAGAGAAGTACCCGTAATGAGGGCCAGTCCTCGGGCGGGCATGAATCAGTCCAGACAGGCGCCTCATTTAAGATCTCCCCGCGCATCACCCAGATGGAGGAGAACGAGCTCTTGGAAGCTGCGAGGGCGGGTGAACTGGAGAGGGTGAAGGCTCTGGTAGAACAAGGCACCAGCGTGGATAAGGACAACGCTCTACGATGGGCGGCGAGGGAGGGGCGTATGTCGGTGGTGCGGTATCTAGTGACCAACGGAGCCGCGGTGGATTCCACGGACTACTGTGGAGACACGGCGCTGATGAGGGGGGGCACACCGAGATAGTTCGGTTTCTTACCAAAAAGTGCAAGTCCGACGCGAACGTGTCGAACGCGAACGGGTATACGGCTCTGATGTGGGCTGCAAGAAGTGGACAGACGGAAGTTGCTCGCTATCTTGCTGGACTTCGCAGTGTTCAATTGGATGCGAAGGACAAGTTCGGATTCACGCCCCTAATGAAGGCGTGCAAAGTTGGACGTGGTGATGTTGTCCAATGTCTCTGAAGCTGGCGCCGATGTGAATGCGTCTGAGGAACTCGGGTATACTGCACTCATGATAGCGTCTGGAAGTGGCCACCTGGAAATCGTGCGATATCTCGTGAAAGACCGCCGTGCGATTGTCGATGCCAGAAACAAGCTTCGCGAAACAGCAGTCCAAGTGGCATCTGACAATGGATATGCTGATATCGTGCAGTATCTCACGCCGTTCCTTCTAAGTATTCGCCCGTTTGCTTCTCTGTTCGATGCCAGCGACATATTGAGCCATCTAAACATTGGTAATCAGCCCTCGCCAGCAACGTCTTCCATTCCTCTGAGTGAGATCGAACCAATTGATTTCAGCACGGACGGCAATATGGGGTGTGGATACAGCCGAATAAAGTGGCTCGGTGTTGACGCTGCAGTGAAGATCTTCACCCCGGAAGCGTCTCATTCCTCATTCGACGATGAAGTACGGCAATGGCAGCGACTGCGGCATCCTAATGTTCTCAAGCTGTACGGCTGGTGCCAGGCTGGTCCTCAGCTACAGTTCTTGGTATGTGAGTATGCCAGTGGGGGCTCGCTTTGGGAGTATGTTACCGGTACGCCATCTCCCATGGAAAACCGGACGATCTGGAAGTACCTGCTCGAGGCAGCGTTGGCTCTCGAATATCTCCATGAACGGCGAATCGTCCATGGAGACCTTCGTTGCAGAAATATACTGATCGGGAGTGATGGCGTGGCAAAGTTGTCCACTTTTGGGAGTCGGACGACGGGAAAGCCTTCTCAGCATTGTTTTAACGGGATCATGCGCTGGATGGCACCTGAGATCTTGAAGGGGGAACCACCTTCGTTCGAGTCGGATGTATTTTCGTTGGGAATGTGCATTTTGGAGGCAATGGCTGGGGAAGAACATGACGAAACTTGGACCGCTGAGATGGATGGTCCGGTACTCTCTTCGTCTGGACCAAGTGATTTGGTAGGCCGCATGTGCTGCCATAACCGGTCTGTCTTTTGTTGTCTATGAACTGGAGCGCTTGGCAGCTAATGGAGCCGCCACCCAACTGGACCAAGACACAGAGTCTATGACCTCTTTTGGTGATTATGAGCATGGACGACTGAAAGAAGCGTGGCTGAAACTTGAACAGTACATGGAAAACTGTTACGATGTCCAGTATTGCCGATTATTCAGCGAGTTAATGAGCGTGCAGGTGCGCCTACAAGAGTCAAGTCACCCCCCGATACTGTTCGATCGGTTCCATGCACTTGTTACTGAGTTCTATCAAACCGCGACGATCTCGCCTGGGCAAGCACGGGTTTTGCGATTGTCTTCAACTCGCGCCACTACCAATAGTATGCATGCGTTTCAGTGGCGGATTACTTCCCTCTCAGCAGCATTGGGGGTTCCAGACAAAAGTATCACGACCGCAGCGAACAGATCGTGGCAGGAGGATCGGATACTTACCTTTTATTACAGAATTTGAAGTCGACAGAAGAACAGTCGGCGTTTTTGAGAACTTTGAAAACCGAGATGGAAGATTCTGCGGATAAGTACACTGCTCATCAACTTAGTGTTATGAAGATCGCGTATGAAGAGATTGCCAGCAAACTTGATACCGAAGACATACCGACTCTCGTGCCAGAATGGTTCATACCCTGGTATGAGTTGATTGTTGATGAGTGGAACTGCTTGGGCGAAGGCGGTTTTGGGAGCGTGTATCGAGCTAAGTGGCTAGACTCGGATGTTGTGGTAAAACAAGTGGACATGCTTAGGTCGGGTGGCACACCGGATTCTTCATTATCAGCGCGGTTAAGTTTATCGGCTTCGGAGGACCTCGGTAAGGCCCAAGAAAGACGCCAAGCCGTAGCGATGTTTCGGCGTGAAGTCGACATTTGGTTTGGATTTACTCATCCTCACATCATTCACCTCTTCGGCGCCTGTCACGTTGGAAGACCGTTCTTTGTCTGCGAATATGCTACCAACGGAACATTGACCATCTACCTACGGAAGCATCCCGATCAGCTGTGGTCGAAATTGCACGAGGCTGCATTAGGTCTTCAATATCTTCACGCCCGTGGTGTAGTCCACGGAGACTTGAAGGGAAACAACATTGTCATCGGAAGTGACATCAAGGCGAAATTAACCGACTTTGGCAACAGTTTTGGAGCGAACTACGAGGCCGCGCCGATGATTTCAGGCGCATGGAATTGGGTTGCGCCGGAGTGCCTATTATCCAGCGCACGGCCGACATTTGCGTCAGATATTTACTCTCTCGGTATGTGCATTGTGGAAGCACTGCGAGTTGTGGGAGTAGTGAAGTCGGGCAAAGATTCAAGACATTGTCTGCCTTGGACTGTTGCTGACAGAACTGCAGTGATATACCACGCTACGCACGGCAGGTTGCCGTCTCGACCACTTTGCGAGGACAATCAATGGGAATTGGTCGAGAGGATGTGTACATTAGAACCGATACAGAGACTCAAAATCGCTGCTGTTGTCGAGGATCTGAAAAAGCTGACGGATACTGATAACGGCGTGGACATTTCCAGTAATAGCCTTTCGATAGCGGCGGTTGGTTCGAACTCAATTGGGGAAGATATTGCAGCTGCACAAAGGCTACTATGTCGCTTACAGAACAAGTCGGAGCGAGATGAATTTACGTCGGTGCTACTGCTATATACCTCACTGTGGAATCGATTCGAGCACCTACACAATCAGATCAACTATACCGACAAGTTCAGTGATGAGAGCCGTGAGGTATTTCGCACTCTTGTTGCGGAAGCTTGTGCAGTTGTATCAAAGTTGGAAGATATGAAAGCAAGTCCCATTTCTCTGCCGGTGGTAACTTTGCACTATTATGTGTTTAGCCACCGCTTAGATAAAGTTTTGGATGCTACCCGTGAAAATCGAGATTTGGACCTGATGTGGGCAGCTGCCAGCGGTCAATTTAAAAAGGTTCGGGATCTCACTGAAAATGGCGGCGCAGATGTAAATGCACGAACTAGTGATGGCTATACAACGGTGATGATGGCCGCAGAAAGTGGACAAGCCGAAGTGGTTCGGTATCTCGTTGAGTACGGCGCTGATATAACCGGGTTAAATAACTTCGGGGACACAGCTTTGACGATAGCTGCTAAGAGAGGCTACCTCAACTTATTCCAGTATGTCGCTGGGCAACCGGGTGTGGACGTACACGCCAAAAATGAATACGGCGTCACTATGCTCATGATTGCTGCGGCAAATGGGCACCTTGGTATTGTGCAGGAACTAGCTCGTCAACCAAGCTCCAGCATAAACGCCGCAAACCGGGACGGAGAAACAGCTTTAATGATGGCTACGCTGAGAGGACACATTGATGTTATTCGGTGCTTAGCTGAGTACGGGGCGGACTTTACTACCACAACAAAAGCCGGAGATACACTGTTGATTATGGCAGCAGATAGAGGCCATGTGGACATGCTTCGCTATTTCATGAAGCGAAGTGGTACTGATGGAAACGTGGAAAGAGGCATCGGAAACACTGGAAATGGAGTGGACGTGAACGCCAAAAACAAAAACGGCGACACTGCATTGATGAAAGCCTCTATGCACGGACATGTCGAGGCCGTCCGATATCTCCTTGAACAACGAGGTATTGACATCCAGGCCAGAAACCAACTCGGAGAAACCGCAATTCGTCTAGCTCGTGATTGTGGTCATCAAGAAGTTCGGCGTATGCTTACTCCATTGCTTTCTTATCGCCCCCAAGAAAATGCTAGCGGTGGCCTACTGTCAACGAATCTTTCAATTTCTCCGTCTGAAATTGAATTTGTCCGCTTCTGTAACGGAGGTAACATTGGAGGTGAATTCCGTGCCAAGTGGTTGGACGCCGACGCTGTCGTTAAACTGTTTGTTCCAGAAGCATCCGCGACAACGTTTGAGGGGGAAGTAGCGCAATGGAAACAGCTACGGCACCCCAACGTGATGAAGATGTACGGCGCATGCTATGCTCCACCGAACTTGCAGCTCTTTGTTTGTGAATACATCAGCCATGGTTCCCTGATCGAGCATGTAGAATTATCTTCGAGGGAGAAGCCCACAGTGTGGAAGTTCCTATATGAGGCAGCATTAGGTCTCAGGTATCTGCACGAGCGGGTAAAAGTTCACGGCGATCTTCGGTGCAGTAACATTTTGATTGGCAGTGATGATTTGGCGAAGCTGTCCAATTTCAGCTTGAGCGGATCGATGGAGAGATCCGATCGTGGCTCGACGGGCGTAATGGGATCGATACGTTGGCTGGCTCCTGAGATTTTGGCAGGTGAACCGGCTTCGATCGCGTCGGACATTTACTCTTTGGGTATGTGCATTCTGGAAGCCACGACAAGGGAAAAGCCGTGGAGCTGCGAACGTGAAAGCGTTGTAAAAAAGTATAAAGCGCGGTGGTCTCCAGAGACCGATGCGTTTAGCTTTAACGAACCGGACTGTCCATCTAGAGACGCACACAAGTTGGTGTTGTAAGGATGAGGCTCATCGTGTAAACTTGTCTGCTGTTGTCGACGAGCTGGAACAGTTAACCATCGCAGAGCGTTCGAGCCCCTCTCAGCCCAAACACGATCCTTCAGGTGCTTTTACTCACAACGAAAGCAGCAAATTGAACGACTTGTGGCTGGATGTACAAGCTCACATGGATACATGCAGCGATGATATGTATCGCCGAGTATACGACAAACTCAACGCAGTCCGTAAGCATTGGCAAGAGTCCGGACGTCGCGATGATCCGACGGTCCGGAAACAATTCCACACATTTCTCACCGAGTTTTACCGAATCATCACCATGTCGCCACAGCAAGCCTCTAGCATCCTGCTTGCTTCATCGTGTGCTACAGTAACGAGCATGAATTCGTTTCATTCGCGCGTGGAAACAATGCTGACAGCGCTACGGGACTCAGTCGATTCTACAAAGATGATGAAAGATCGATGGCAGCAACAGCGCCGTGAACAAATCGAGTTGTTTCTATCAGGAGTGGAGGATACTGAGCTCCTTTTGGAGCGCTTGAAGACCCCAGAGGAGCGCGCGGTGTTCCTCCAAACACTAAAGGCAGAGATGGAAGACCCACAGTCGCAGTACACCCCCGCGCAGCTTGCAGCGGTGAAGAAGGCGTACGCGGATGTTGCCTGCACACTCAAGGGTGAAGATGTGTCGAAGCAGATACCTGAGTGGTTTATCCCTAGGTTCGAATTGTTTGTAGACGGGTGGAAATGTCTGGGCAGTGGTGGATTCGGATGCGTGTACCGGGCCAAGTGGCTGGGCTCCGATGTCGTGGCGAAACTTCTCGGATCCGATAGCGAAGCAGAACTATTTTTTACGCCGAAGGTTCAGTCTTGTCAATCGAGTTTATCAACACTGTTAGACCTTTCAAAGACTCAGCGCGTGATGGATTCAACCAAGCGAGGTGAAACCATATCGATGTTTCGGCACGAAGTGGACATTTGGTTTGGATTTAATCACCCTCACGTCGTTCGTCTTTTCGGCGCGTGCCACGTGGGCACACCCTTCTTCGCTTGTGAATACGCCACCAACGGCACACTGGTTAAATACCTTGAAACCCACCCTGACGAGTTGTGGCCGAAACTACACGAGGCTGCGCTGGGCGTTCAGTATCTTCACGCGCGCAAGGTTGTGCATGGAGACCTCAAAGGGAACAATATCGTGGTTGGAAGCGATAAGAAGGCAAAGGTGACGGATTTCGGCTTGAGTTCGATTGCAGGAAATGAAGCTAAACCTAAAGTCTCAGGCGCATGGCTTTGGGTGGCCCCGGAGTGTCTACCTGAAGATAAAAAGGAACCAAATTCTGCTGACAAAAGCCCGACATTCGAATCCGACATTTACTCGCTTGGTATGTGCATTGTGGAAGCACTGCATGTTGTGGAGAATATCGAGCGTGTGAAGGCTGGAAAGGAACCCCAGACTTGTCTGCCATGGAGAGTACTCGACCATTTCCTTGTGAGATATCATGCGACCAAAGGGGGGGTTGCCATCGCACCCGACGGTGTGCAGTGACGAGCAGTGGGAGTTGGTAAAGCAGATGTGTGCGTTCAACCCAAAGGACCGAGTGAAGATATCGACGGTGGTGGATCGGTTGGCGCAACTGGCTAATCCGCGACAAACAACCAGAGGAGCAGCAGTCTGTTCCAGCTCTGCGCCCTTAGATCAGATCTGTGCGAGGGACCACCTTCGAACTTCGAGTCGAAGCGCCTTAAGTTGGCTGAGATGTCGATTGCAGTATTTTTCCTGCATACCAAGTCTTAAATCTGGTGTTGATTCCTCTTGCGTCGCCGAGATACCCGAGCGACAGGATCCAAAGGCTATTCACGAGGGCTATTGGGTGGAGTTCAAAGCGGGGTCCAGGTACAGTGTAACTCGGTGCTTACGTTGTACACTTCATTGTGGGATCGTCTCGAGGAATTAAGTGAGGAAATCAACGATAAACCTGGGGTTGAGTGTCACGATGCGTTCTCGTTGCTGGTTGCTGAAGCAACTGCAGCTACGTCAATGCTCCAGGGGGCGAAAGATAATTTGATCTCGTTAGCTGAGATAACCATGCGTTGCTACGCTTTGGGTCGCCGCCTGGACAAGTTTTGCGATGCGTACCACCTTCTACTCCGTCAAGAATAAAGGCGATGATGTTAGTAAAGCCGTGCAGGGATCCAGAACTTCAGAACCTAAAGAGGCTGTATCCAAGGCTTTAATACTTCTAGTACCTCCGCAATAGTGTATCGACGTCAATTCAGCTTGTTTTCCTTACATGCATTGTTTACCTCTTGTGTGTAGCATAATTTACTGTGACGTTCACGATAATCCGTACAAGAAACTTTCTGTGGAAGGCCACGCTTAAGTATCCAACCGAAATATATCCGCATCCATGCAAGCCGACGTTATGCGCAGCGAGTAGTACCTGGACAGGTAAAATTTGCTAGTTGTGGACGGAATACAATAATTGAGCTCAGTCACCCTAGTAATTTTTTGTCAAAGCTCACAAGTCCAGAAAACATATCTGAAATCGGCCATGCCTACAGCCATTACTACCATTAGCGCGTGACACAGCCGTATGGAGCCAAGTCATCGCCGTATCTCTCTGCACGCGCAGCATCTTGAGCCAAATGCACTCTGGGCGGAGAGTAGTCTCCAAACTTGTCGGTCACTTGAGCCCCGATCCATTCGCAACGCAGACGCGTATTATTGCGCGCGTCGCCCAAACCCTCAGCATGTTGAAACGGCGCCCTCAGCACCTGAGCCATACGCGTTTGGTGGTCGCGGGGCCACTCCACGAGCACGTGGGCTGTCGCCAGCATCGAGAGGAAGAAGGCCTACCGAAACAAAGTTCGAGAAACAATTCGGGCTGAACGCTACGTGGCCCATTACGCACGCCGCGTGCCTATCGAGTTATCAGACGGACTCGCCACGCCACGAGCGACAACGGACAACAGCGATTGCTTACGCGTTGGTGCTTGGGCGTGAACGCAAAAAAAGTAAAGCTTCATGATAGGGCGAAGGAGCCGTTCTAGTAGTTCGGCACGCGTTGCGACATCCATTGCTGTAGAACTATTGAGCGTTGCCGCATGGAGCAACGTCGAGCGTGTTGGTAGTCCCCGTTCTACTTGCCTGTCGTTGGCAAGCACGATAAATTTGCCTTATAGAGCGCACAGGCCTATAAGTCTGCACCACCCAGTAGCGAGGGCTGTCGCGCTTGCGTCTTCCACCAAGCTTACCCAGAGCCACCCTCAACTCAAATGATGCGACGTACCCCCCCCCCCCCCCCACTTGTGCCCCGCGCCCAGTGCGTATCTTGTTGTAGTCGGAGGCAGAAGAGTCGGCTATCCTACTCCATCGTCTACAGCGTGGGCTACCAGAGCCCGTGTCGTTGTAGTAAGCACTCTTCCATGGACGGCACAAGTCGCCGTGAGGGGGGTGGCGAAAGTCCGGCGTTCGGTTCAGTTTGCTGCTCAACGCCGCGCAAAGCTCAAGTCGCCCGCTTTTTCGTCGTCATTTTGCATTCCGCGCGCTTGGGCGTCAGTCCAATAATGCCTAAGCAGAGGATGGAAGGGGAACGCGAGACCAAACGCGTGAAACTCGTGCACACCGCCGCTATCAACTCGATCAACGCGCCCATGCAGCGGCGACTGCGCAAGATGAGCGAGGAGTTCCAGCCGTCCAGCTTCAGCTTCCTCGTGCAGGCGCGGCTGCTCTGCGTGGGGCTGGCCGTGGTCTACCGGGTGTCGCTCTCGCTGACTATCACCAGCACGTGCATGGCGGCGACCGGCGCGACGACGACGTCTTCGTCCTCCTCGAACGGCGGCCACACGACACAATCCGCGTGGGTCATTGCCATGAGCCAGACCAAGTTTCGTGGCTTCTACGCCCAAGTCGCTGCCATCCTGCACCATCCAACGGTAGCACAACACCTCGCGCCGACGAATATCCAGCAGCAGCAGCAGCAGCAACTCGACGAGGGCCAAGAAATTGTCGTGGAATGGAAACCCTTTGAGGTGTTCCTACGGATCCTGGCCGAGGTCTTCCACCGATACGAACACCTGCAGTACGCGGCGTTCTCCATCCACGCAGACGCCGCCACCATGAACATCGGGAAGGTGGAACTCGAGGGGTTCCTGTCGGAATGTTGGAGGGCACTGGAGGTGATTGTTCCGGCGCTGGTAGTGGAGCCGTACCTACCCGCTCCATTGGGGCGTGAAGTGTTGTGTATCTACTTACTGATGCGGGACTTCCTGTCGCTCCCCGAGAGCGTGCTGGACGCGAATTGCACGTACGCGAACGCCATTCTCAGCCTCGAAGATGCCGAAGATTTGCTGCCCACGCACTCCGAGCACTCGTGCAGCATTTGCCTCGAGCCGCTGGTCTCGGGGGAGATGAAGGGGCTTGAGATACCTGAGAGCACATCCAGCAGCGGCAGTAACGAGAGTGGCAGTAGCAGCGACGGTGAGGAGGCTGGAGCGCCCGATGCCAGCTCTGGCAACTTCTCGGTGAGGCTGCCCTGCGCCCACGTGTACCACGAGAACTGCATCATGTCGTGGCTGCGGCACAACCCGAGCTGTCCGGAATGCCGCGCACCAGTCGGCACCGGCCAGTAGGTTCATGAGAACTGTCACACTAGTAGAGATCGATTCATTGTCATAGAGATACGTAAGTGAAGGATAAAAACAAAACACCAGATAATACAAAATGCGCGCCACATTACCTAGTACTTCAACGTCAACCAGGCAGTGCACACTGGTGAAACTCCGCTTCAGAACGCTGCTCGAAGGTTCTCGTCCGGCCCGATAGCTCTATACAGGAGCTAGTCACCACAAACTCTCTGCCGATGAGCCTTTCACCTGTATCGCTTCACCTCCACTATTCTTCCGACGGGGCACCATCTCATAATGTAGCCAACCGCGATGATATTAGGTTCGATGCTTATACTGTAGGTGGTTCTATGTTGATAATGGTTGGTAGTTCTGTTCCGTCGGTAGTACTGCAATGTTCTACATGGGCTTGTAGGGCGGCAGGGTGTCGAGTGAACCAAAGCTGCAGCTTCCGGGCTTGTAGCTGCCCGCGCGCGTGGCCATCTGAGCGATGGCGCAGTTGGTGCACCAGCACGCCTCGCAGCAGTCGCCGCAGCAGTTGCCCGGGATGCGGAAGCGCTCTCGGGTGGCGCCGCGTAGGTGGCAGACCCAGCACGGGAACAGCCCCATCCACAGGAACAGGATGCTCAAGCAGAGGCCGCAGCAGTAGGAGCTCACGCCCAGACGCTTGGCGATCTGCGCCGTCGAGATGCACGGGCAGAACCACGCCATGCAGCAGTTGGGTATCATGTCCTGGCAGCAGCCGCAGAGTCCGACGACCCAGCTACCGGGCATCGGCGGCTCGTAGACTGAAGGTGCCTGCTGGATGGGGGGCGCGATGGTCACGTTGACTTGCTGGGTCTGCACCGATTGCTGGCTGCCTCTGTTGAACACTTGGCCCACATTGCCTTGCTGACCACCGTTGAAGTTGTTCTGGGGAGACGTTGGCTGGGGAGGAACCGCACCGGCCTCGAGGTCGACTGGGATCGCAACGGTAATGCCTACTACAGGTCATGAAAAGCTTTGGTCACGCGGTTTGATCACGTGACCAAATGTTTTTGGTCATGTGGGGATTGACACTGAGCGTATGAAGAATAATGACAAGCAATGTATTTGGTTTATCTTGGTGATGATCGATTGCATCGTTGTGCCGACGTGGGCAATCCCAGATCGCCTATGCAGCCGCGTCAGACTTCGTCTCCTCCTCATAGTCGAACGATGTGTCGTACAATAGGCCAAGCTCATCATCCGAAAGTTGTGCATCGTCTTCTTCAGCAAAACCGGTATTCTCGGCATCGGTG
>JAIKVJ010000573.1:0-11311 GCA_024679225.1 Phytophthora pisi
GGTGATGAAGAAGCTGATCCCTCCAACCGAGAGACCCTTCACGCGACGCAAACTCCGGGACATGCTTCCGTTGGCCCGTGGACAGGGCGCCGGTGGGTCCATTATGGAGAGTATCTGGGCGACCTCCTTGTCCACCATCATATGTCGGGCTGAAAGTGTTTGAGGCGGTGGGTTTTATTTTCTTGTTCGTTGTTATGCAGAACTCCTTGGCTAGGGAAGATATGCTAATACATGTGAATTAAATGAAATGAATCAACACTGTTGATTCAACAGTCTGTATTGGTGTTTGCTTTTGACTTATCTCCTTCACGATAGCGACCAGCTCTATCGCATGAAGCTTAAAGTTTAGGGGGAGCTGTGGCCAGGAATCGGGTGGTGCGAGTTCATTATGTCGAGCGCCGCCGACGTGGCCGTGGCTGCAGCTTCGGCGGCGGTGGCCATCCGCGAGAGAACGCAACTGGTGCCGCCTTCGTCGACCTCGTATCCTCCTCTTGCTGCCTCCTACGTCCTTCGCAACTGGACACCCGGAAAAGTGCTGAAGGATCCATTGCACCATCCGCAAATCGGCGCAGCGAACCGCCTGCATCAACGCGAGAAAGAACTCCCACTTGTAGTAATGCTTTTCGCTGCGCAGCAGTTTCGCAACTGTCCGCCGACGTCCCTCGACGTCTCGCCGTGGATGATGTTGAAGACCAAATGGTCCAGAATGTGATTTGTGCATTGAACGGGTTTGTGATTTGTATACGGACTAGAAATAGGTGTCTGTGATTTGTGTGTGGACTAGAAATAGACCGGCATACCTTTTTTGTTAATACGTCCGCCCCGTCCGCTTCATCCACTTACTAAACGCCAGTCATTTACTTCGTGTGGTTGCTGTTAAAACCCTCTGCAAGACGACACCGATGCGTGGCGTGACGTCAGGCTGGACCTGACAGGCGGCGCGCCCAACAGAGGCCGTGCGACCGCGTGCGGCACGGATTCTGGTCTGCTCTAATAGAGGTCGATAGGACAGCTCTGCAGGATTCGTCCCCCAGTGGTCCAGTTTGCATGGTGCAGGGCAGACTGCGCTAATCACCCGGTTTAGTTCCTGTGGTCGGTGTGTATCACCTCTTAGGGGATGATTTAGGGGATGTCCACCACGCTACCCAAGTTCCCAGCAACTGCCGCTCTCGTATATGGATACACAGCGGCCACAGAAGGTCGACCAAGCGAGCCTGCCACGCCGCGTATCAAACGCTGCGAGCTTCGACGATAGACCTGTGTGAAGTGTCCACGTGATCTGACCTGTTTCCCTGCTTTCATCACTGCTTCTGATGCGTCCGCGCGACCGACTTCGAAGCTGCTTTCCGTGTACCATGCTTTGATCAATGCTCGTTCTTTCAGCGCCGTAGTATATTCCTCCAACGCAATCAACCACCAACGTGTGCGTGTCGAACTTCTGGTACACTTCCTGAGATTTATGACAATAACGTGACCAATGCGCCGTTACTCGGAGCTGATAGACGCTCAACCACTGCAAGACGTACGCACGCATCGTCCCCAATCGTACAACACACGCCAACACCACTTATCTGCAGCCACGTAATCCACGACGCCGCCATTCCTGCCGAGCCAAAACGAATGTAGAGCGCCCCCGCCTTGTATCCAACCCACCACGCAGCGCTACGACGCCCAACACCAACGCGAATCGATAAATAACTGTATATTTACGGCGCATGCACGCTCAGAGGAGGGCTTGCTCCGCAAATTCGTCGCCTTCCACGCTCGTCCGCAGTCTACCCGAACGCCCTTCTCCGCCAGAAGATCCCAGCGCGAATGCCCATCGTCTCTGCTGAGTCATTTCGCCACGCGGGCGACAGCTTCACCAGCGTGAGCTTTGCATCGCACACGTGCGCGCCTCTTTCGCACCAAACAGCACCAACAAACGCCTGCTCATCGTCCACACACGCAATTCAACGCCGTCCGAGGCCACGCGCGATGCCACGGCGTGCTTTTGTCGTCATCTAGCGTCTGCTGTTGCTGTTGCTGTTGCTGCTGCTGCTGCTGCGAGGCCGACCTGTAACTGCCTGTAGACGATGTAACCGTAGACGAGTCGAGCGCGCATCCCCTCTATAAATAGCTGCCCCCTTCACCAGTCGCCACGTCAGGGTCGTTAGCCTGGGGTGCTCGGCTTCACGTCGGCGCCGTTGCCTGCCCTGCGTGTTCGTCCGTCCCGCTCCTTTCCGAGGGCACCTGCGCCCTCGGCCGCAAAAAGCGGAAAGAGTTCCGAAGAGCTCCGCGCAGAACACGGCGCACCAGCACCACGCATTTACGGAGCCCCGGCTCTGCGTGTTGGGCGGCTCCTGGCCACCGGCCGCACACTTGCTTTTTGTATTGAGACCGATCTTTGGCGTTCGGCGCTCACTGGTTAAAAATTACGGCAGCCAATAGAAAGGCCACTGAACATTTAACTTGCACTGAGTGAGGGGACGCCCATCGTCAGGATTGACCGCCCGTCCACTTTTTCGTCCACTCACTGAAACCAAGTGAATTTCGCGCCACACCACATATACACCACATATATCGCAACTCCCCGTGTTCAGCGGTCTTCGCGAGCCTTCAACGCGCCTCCAGGTCGCTTGGTGTTGGTCTTTGGAGCTCGTGAGCCGCGCGCGCACTCGCCACTAAGACTTCGCCTTTTGCCAGCAAGAGCGCAAGCAGCACCACACCGGGACCATCACTCCCGCTCCAAGCTTCAACCCCACACACACACACAAGCAGCATGTCCTCGGTGTCCTTCTCTGAGCCCGCGGCCGCCGCGCAGGCGGCGCTGTCTCCCGTGGGCGGCGTCACTACGGACGACGCCACGCGCGCCTCGCTGGTGCTGGCGGACGGCACCACGTACTCGGGCTACTCGTTCGGCGCGCAGCAGAGCGTGTCGGGCGAGGTGGTGTTCAACACGGGCATGGTGGGCTACCCGGAGGCGCTGTCCGACCCGTCGTACCGCGGCCAGGTCCTCGTGCTGACGTACCCGCTCATCGGCAACTACGGCGTGCCCGACATGGACGTCAAGGACGAGTTCAACCTGCCCAAGTTCTTCGAGTCGAGCACGGTGCAGATCTCGGGCCTCATCGTGTCCGAGTACTCGTTCCAGCACAGCCACTGGAACGCCGTCAAGTCGCTCGGCGACTGGCTCAAGGAGCACAACGTGCCCGCGCTCTTCGGCATCGACACGCGCATGATCACCAAGCGCATCCGCTCGCTCGGCGCCGTGCTCGGCAAGATCGAGTTCGAGGGCCAGCCCGCTGAGATCGAGGACCCCAACAAGCTCAACCTCGTGGCCCAGGTGACCACCAAGGAGGTGGCCGTCTACAACAAGGGCGCGTCCCCCAAGATCGTGGCCTTCGACTGCGGCATGAAGCACAACATCATCCGCTACCTGGCCTCCAAGGGCGTCGAGCTCACGGTCGTGCCCTACGACTACGACCTGCCCAACAGCGAGCTGCAGTACGACGGCATCTTCATCAGTAACGGCCCGGGTGACCCGACTATGGCCTCCAAGACCATCGAGAGCATCCGCTGGGCCATCAACCAGGAGAACCCCAAGCCCATCTTCGGTATCTGTCTGGGCAACCAGATCCTGGCCCTGGCCGCCGGCGCCACGACGTACAAGATGAAGTACGGCAACCGTGGCATGAACCAGCCCTGCATCGACATGCGCACCACGCGCTGCTACATCACGCCGCAGAACCACGGTTACGCCGTGGACTCCAACTCGCTGCCCGAGGGCTGGAAGACCTTCTTCATGAACGCCAACGACAAGTCGAACGAGGGCATCATCCACGAGCACAAGCCCTTCTTCTCGGTCCAGTTCCACCCCGAGGCCTGCGGTGGCCCCACGGACACGGCCTTCCTCTTCGACATGTTCATTGAGAAGGTCAACAGCGCCCCGGCTAAGCTCACGGTCATGGACACGTCGCTGTACGACCGCCCCACGTTCTCCAAGGTGCTGCTGCTTGGTTCCGGTGGTCTGTCCATCGGCCAGGCCGGCGAGTTCGACTACTCCGGCTCGCAGGCCATCAAGGCCCTGCGCGAGGAGGGCGTGACGGTCGTCCTGGTGAACCCCAACATCGCCACCGTGCAGACGTCCAAGGGCTTGGCCGACAAGGTGTACTTCGTGCCCGTGCGCGCTGAGACGGTGCTGGAGATCATCAAGAAGGAGAAGCCCGATGGCATCCTGGTGAGCATGGGTGGCCAGACCGCTCTGTCGGTTGGTATTGAGCTGTACCTGAACGGCGACCTCGAGCGCCACAACGTCCGCGTCATGGGCACGCAGATCGAGTCGATCATCGACACGGAGGACCGCGAGAAGTTCTCGGAGAAGCTGGCCGAGATCGGCGAGACCATCGCTCTGAGCCAGCCTGCCACGACGGTTGAGGGCGCCCTGAAGGCTGCCAACGAGATCGGCTACCCCGTGCTGGTGCGTTCGGCTTTCGCCCTGGGTGGTCTGGGCTCTGGTTTCGCCGCCAACGACGACGAGCTGCGCACGCTGGCCGTCAAGGCCCTGCACGGCTCGGCCTCCAAGGGCGAGATCAAGCAGATTCTGATCGACCAGGACCTGCGCGGATGGAAGGAGGTTGAGTACGAGGTGGTGCGCGATGCCAAGGACAATTGCATCACCGTCTGCAACATGGAGAACTTCGACCCTCTGGGTATCCACACGGGTGACTCGATTGTCGTTGCCCCCTCGCAGACGCTGTCGAACAGCGAGTACTTCAAGCTCCGCTCGACGGCCCAGAAGGTTGTGCGCCACCTGAACATTGTCGGTGAGTGTAACATCCAGTACGCCCTGGACCCCAACTCCGAGCGCTACTGCATTATCGAGGTGAACGCTCGTCTCTCGCGCTCTAGTGCTCTGGCCTCGAAGGCTACGGGCTACCCGCTGGCCTACGTCGCGACCAAGATCTCGCTCGGCATTGACCTTGTGTCTATCAAGAACAGCGTGACCAAGACGACCACTGCCTGCTTCGAGCCCAGCCTGGACTACTGTGTGGTGAAGATGCCGCGCTGGGACCTGAAGAAGTTCTCGCGCGTGTCCAACGACCTCGGTAGCTACATGCTGTCTGTGGGCGAGGTCATGTCGATCGGCCGCAACTTCGAGGAGTGCATCCAGAAGGCTGTGCGCATGGTCAACCCGAACCTGGACGGTCTGGACGGCGACGCCGTGGACAACGAGACGAACCCTGAGGTGCTTGACGCTCAGCTGAAGCGCCCGACCGACGAGCGTCTGTTCTACGTCATCTCGGCCCTGGACGCCGGCTACACGATTGACCGCGTGCACGAGCTGACCAAGATTGACAAGTGGTTCCTGTCCAAGCTGGCGCGCATCTCGACGCTGCGCAAGGCGGTGCCCTGCTACTCGCTGGATACGCTGTCGGAGCGCTTCGTGCGCACTCTTAAGGTGTGCGGTTTCTCCGACCGTCAGATCGCTGCCAAGCTGCCGGACGCGACGCCCATGCAGGTGCGCGAACGCCGTAAGCAGCTGGGTGTGGTGCCGTGCGTGAAGCAGATCGATACGCTGGCCGCTGAGTTCCCTGCGCAGACCAACTACCTGTACATGACGTACGGCGGCTCGGAGGACGACATTCCGATGAGCGAGGAGGCCATCGTGGTTCTCGGCTGCGGTGCCTACTGCATCGGTTCGTCGGTGGAGTTCGACTGGTGCGGTGTGAGCGCTGTGCGCACGGTCCGCGAGCTGGGCAAGCCCGCTATCGTGGTCAACTACAACCCGGAGACGGTGAGCACGGACTACGACGAGAGCGACCGCCTGTACTTCGAGGAGCTGAGCCTGGAGCGCGTGCTGGACATCTGGGAGCGCGAGCACCCCGAGGGAGTGATCGTGTCGGTCGGCGGCCAGATCCCCAACAACCTGGCCATGCCGCTGTCCAAGGCCGGCGTGAACATCCTGGGTACGGCCCCGGAGAGCATCGACCAGTGCGAGGACCGCAACAAATTCTCGGCGCTCCTGGACACGCTTGGCGTGGACCAGCCCCGCTGGGCGGAGGTCAAGGAGATGGATGCCGCTCTGGCGTTCGCCAAGGAGGTGCAGTATCCCGTGCTCGTCCGCCCCAGTTACGTGCTGTCCGGTGCTGGTATGATCGTCGCCTCGGACGAGGAGCAGCTGAAGGACTACCTGAACAGCGACGCCGTCAAGATGTCGCGCTCGATCAGTGTGTCCAAGTTCATCCTGAACGCCAAGGAGATCGAGTTCGACGGTGTGGCCAAGGACGGCGCCATCCTCAACTACGCCATGTCGGAGCACGTGGAGAACGCCGGTGTGCACTCGGGTGACGCGACGCTGGTGCTGCCGGCGCAGAAGCTGTACGTGGGCACGATCAAGCAGGTGAAGCGCATCGCGAGCGCCATCGCCAGCGCGCTCAACATCACGGGTCCGTTCAATATCCAGCTCATGGCCCGCGACAACGACGTCAAGGTGATCGAGTGCAACCTGCGCGCGTCGCGCACGTTCCCATTCATCTCCAAGACGTTCGACCTCAACTTCATCAACCTGGCGACCAAGGCCATGATCGGCCTGCCGGTCAAGTCGGTGCCCATCGCACTCATCGACATCGACTACGTGGGCGTCAAGGCCCCGCAGTTCTCGTTCACGCGTCTGCACGGCGCCGACCCGAGCCTGGGCGTTGAGATGGCCTCGACCGGTGAGGTGGCCTGCTTCGGCACGGACATGCACGAGGCGTACCTCAAGGCTCTGCTGAGTGCCGGCTTCAAGATGCCCAAGGAGAAGAAGGTGCTCATCTCGATCGGCAACCAGGACATCAAGCGCGAGTTCGCCGAGGGAGCGCTCATCCTGCAGGAGCTGGGCTACACAATCTACGCCACGCCCGGCACGTCTGAGTACCTGAACGCGCAGGGCGTCAAGACCATCACGCTGCGCAAGCCCTCGGACCCGGAGAGCGACCTGCCCAGCGTCATCGACTACATCTCGTCGGGCAAGATCGAACTCGTGATCAACGTGCCCGAGGGCACCAACCGCGAGGAGCTCACCAGCGGCTACAAGATCCGCCGCGCCGCCGTCGACTTCGGCGTCTCGCTCATCAACAACATCAAGTGTGCGCTGCTGTTCGCGCAGGCCATGCAGAAGGTGCGCAAGCTCGAGATCTGCAACATCTCCGAGTACTACGCCATGCCCACGATCGGCTGGCGCCCCGGCCAGAAGCTCACGGCGCGCAAGATGTCCATCTTCTAAGCTGCGACGAACCAAGTAGTGGTAGCCTCCTAGGTAGTAGTAGTTACTGGCCCCGAGCTTGTATTGATCCATAAGTGCATGTAATATTCAACTTCGCACACAAACTACATTGGTATCTGTCGCTGCATCCCTTGCATGCTGTCGGCTATGAAATTGCAACTGTCAGGTCGTAGTCGTCGGATCTTTGAATATCGTGAGAACTGCTAAGTCATACGAACGTACACGTAGTTAAATCCAACAAGTTCATAGTGATGTAGGTATTACTACGTGACTAGCCTCGATCGCCGCGCTTGTCCGACAAGACAATGACGAAGACATGCCTCGCATCGACCTCTGGAGGAACCGCGACTTTAAATATTGCATAGTCGTCGTCTGCCGAACTCCGCCAGCACATTTCAGGTCTGAGGGTGAATCGCTGAACGTCTTCCAGTGTCTCCTCACTTTGGCCGAGTTGCTCGACCACGACTTGGATGTTGCCCCGAGTGCTTTGGGCCTCCTTGAACTCATCAGTCAACGTGTCCGCGAACCTCCCACCAGCCCACATGCGCAAATTAGTCAGCAGATATAGGTGCGTCGCCGTTCGCTCCGCCACTAGCGCTGTCGTTGAGGTCACCGCAACGTTCGAGTCCAAGACCGTGGCTCGGGTGGAGATGCGGCTGTGCTTCGGGGATTCCAGGTCGATGAGCACCAGAATGCAGCCGACATAATGGGCTCGGTCCGGAAAGTCGAATGCGGGGCTGCTGACGGCATCCATCGTGATCATTTTCCCGTCGTCGCTTGTCATGGCTCTGATGGTGTCGGTAACTTCGCCGTGCCGGAGTTTCGCCACGCCGGGGTCATGCCCAGGCAACCAGTCGCCCCCCGTCTTGGCAAGGAACAGCGTCATTTCGAGGGAACCGATACATCATCACCTGCTGTATCTTCATCTTCAGGTGCCACACCAGGTCTGCCTCGCCGACGTCCACGACACAGAGGCGCCCGCGAGTGTCCATGCATATCAACTTCTCGACGCGCTCTCCCCCTGCAGACATCTTGGGCGTGCCAGCAGTGGCAGTGTGTGTGACGGGATGTGACTTGAATGCGTTTTAATAAGGTTTACATTAGTTGATGTCGATTGACCGAACTGGCCGAGTTTTCCGGTAAAGTATTTGCAATATATATATATATATTGGGGGGGGGCTCTTTCGATGATTTGGCTGGAATGACAGGGGTGCCCTGGTTGATGTCTTGAACTAGGGCTTCGCGAAGGCTGGGATAGGATTGGTTAACTCACCTTTGATCGCCATTGATAAACTCAATCCGCACGCTCCACGGGCATTGCTTCGCAGCCGCAGAATCTGCCCGACAATGTATCGCCACTATGGTCACGACGTACAACCGATTTCAGAGCAAAATCAATTACGAATCTAACTCGACGAATTTGCAAATGAACTGGACCAGCCTCCATCATTCTTGAGAAGTCTAAAACACTCGGTCAATACTATTGACCCAATAGACATCACTTACTGTAAAATGACCTAAAGACGTTACCGTTCATCACCGGTGGGGGGACTTAATCCTGTTTGGGCTGGTCTATCAGCACTTCGTCGCTTCCTATCCCGGACAACAGAGGTTACATTAATTATGATTGGATGAAATTGCTGCCGAGCGCAGCGAAGGCGACCCCCACCATACGATATTGCGGGGCCGGAGGACCCGCCCCGGCCTCTGTACAGTACTAACCTGACATTGAGAGTAGTGCAGCGAGCCGACGAGGCGAGCGGAACGGGTCCACTACTGCCGTAGCGAAGCGTAGGCAGCCTGCTCTTATAACGGAGCGAGCATTGCGAGCGAAGCGCCAACTAACAAAAAATTCACCGCCGCGTAGCGGCGGCGCTCGGCTAGTTTTCATTGACTCCACCGAGCAGCACCTGGTACAGTACATCGACGTCACACTTTCGAAACTTACTAAATAGTAAGTGTCAAAGGCTCACGGGATGCACTTGAAAGCTGATTTATTCAACCAACTTCGCGAGTTTTACCACTTCCCCGGGAAACCACACTTGGCGTTGTTGCCAATTGCAATGACTCGTTGCACACAACCTCCGTGGTAACTATTGCCTAGGCTCGAGTTGAAGACACCGTCATAGACGTCATCGGTGCTGAAAAAGCTGGTCTGGTAGTCAACTGACACCGTCAGGTCAAACGTCGGCATTTCGTCCACGCACGACTTGTCCAGGCCCTTCAGGTCGCCCTTGCTTTGGACATACGAGGCCAGAATCTTTACTCCACAAATGCCACCTCCCTCAAGTGGAGTGTATGTTATCGCACCGTGAATAGAAGAGTTGAAAGTCACCATCTCCTTCTTGTCCCCGTCCAGCGTATCCAGCAAATACCCCGCGTACTCATGCGGCGTCTGGGCGCAGTACGTTGGCCTGAGGGGGGATCTTGGCGGTCTTGTTCCAGTACTCGTCGTGGTCGTAGATGATCCCGTGAGCAGCATAGTTGCCGTAGTCGTACTCACTGCACGCTTTCGATTTTTCTTTAGAGAAGGCGCGGTATTGCGGGGGTAGCGTGTATGCACCAGTCGATAGATGCGCGTTCTTGAAGCGTTTTTCCATCTCGGCCATTGACGGTCGTAAATCTCCGAATAAGCGATGAGATTGAAGAGCAGCGGCGAGTAAAACGCGTCGTCTTGGCTTGTTGCAGCGCTGTTGGCGTTGTAGCTATTGATGAATTGGGTCAGAACGTCCACGTCCTTCGCCTCGCAGCGGTTCTGGCGGAACACCACCGGAGGGATGAATTTACGAAGCTCTGCGTCCATCAACAATGAGCCGAGTGTAATCGGCAGCGCAATCGACGGAGGGACATCGACCATGTTCTTCACGCGAGTTCGGATCCTTGTCGAATGCGGTCAGCAAACCTCGAAGCGTCTTGGGGAGCGTGTTGGGTGTCTTGAAGTGGCTGCTGCAGGTAGCGTCCTGCGAGCAGAGCGCTAAGAACCGGTCGCCCACCATTCCAAAGTCACTATCGCGTTTCGACATGGAGAAGAGTTTGTCGGCCGATGCCCCAGAAGTCGTCGCGATGCCGTCCATGACGTACCCGGTCACCTCCGGAGGGTCCAAATGCATCACGCGCTCCACAAACACAGTTCCATAGCTGTTGGCGTACAGAATAGTGCTGGCGCGATTCGAGTACTTGGAGAGGAAGGTCACCAGGTCAGTGGCGGCACTCGTTGTCGAGAATGAAGCGAGATCGCCATACTCGTTTTCGAGTTCTTGGGCACAGGCTGGAACCTCTTCTGGGTCAAACTCCTTACCACTCGGAGACCCGGTTGTCGTGGCTACACAGTCAAGAAACGTACTGCGGCCGGTGCCGCGGTAGTCCATGGTGTACACATTGGCTGTCCCATTCACCATCGAGGATTCCACTACAAAAAATAATGTGCTTTGCACGCGGAATGCCGTCCGTTTTAGCTAGCTTATCCAGACTTTCCCTAAACTCTAAATCGGACTGTAGTAATTCAGACTTAGCGCTAAAACAGACTAACAAAGTCTTAATTAGGCTCGCAACTGACTGCTTAACTGTCATTATCAAAAGCACCCTCTGGTGTCTACATAGTTCTATGCTGCGCCCAAGCGGGCTCCTACCGCTACTGGGCGTGCACTGTCATAGCGCCTAAGCTCGACGAGGTGTCGGGCCGTGTCCACGGCACGTCGTCGTCTGTGGCCTAATCTGTGCCGTCACGAGTCGAATGTGGACCAATATTTACTCTGCTAAGGGTGCCCAACTATGCAAATGACGCAGTCCCTCACCACCTCACTAAACCCGAGTTTGTGCCCAGCGTGCTCAGAACTATACCTAAAGCACAGCAAAGCACGGCTCGGCGCACAGCATCTTGGCCTTACCAAATAAGAAACGCGCATTGGTTGTAGTTACTGCTGCGCGCCTTGCTGAAGGATGAGGCGCTGCTGCGTCCACGCACCGCTTACGGCATCGTCCTGGCGGCGCTGGGGGCGGCAGACGGCAGCGACCGGTGTTCAGGCGGGGCAGGGTGGCACGCTCGGGGATCGCTCGCGCTTCATG
>JAIKVJ010000574.1:0-11283 GCA_024679225.1 Phytophthora pisi
CACCCCACACCCCGCACTACGCAACTAGCTCCAAGCCGCTGGGCCCTCCTACGCGGACATGCTTCACGGGCATCCGTGCGGGTTTGCTTTGGCTATGCTCCTCGCAACCACTTGTTGCCGATAGAATAGAGAATCTTGCGATAGTGTAACACTTTAAATTGTGTACGGTGATATGGTATAAGTGATATGGTAGCACTAGAGAGGAAGTACGGCGGGCATCGGGAGCCGGGAAGTATTGATGAGTACGCTGGAAAATCGAAACTGAATGTTATAGCTTTTAACAACAACTATCCCTTGCTACATGTATTTGCTTTGGGCTGTCGGCTACCACTAATTGATCTTGAACCACTGGTGCTGCAGTTCACCCTTGCGGTTAACCGTGATCTAGGGTTTCGCGAGATATAGTCCAGCATCATTAGTGGCACTAATTTAGTGTTCTCTTGCTGCTGGTGTGTAATTGATCTCGCGACAGATAGTATTTGCTGATAATGAAGACTTCATCATGCAGCTCCACTAGTGTTGCTAATTGCTTATTGGTTTGATGACCTGCATCGGTTAAACTGAGAATCTAAATTACAACGGTCCCCAAGGCCCAGTCTTGTATCTCGCGGGATGCGGGATGGGACCAATCACTGATTGGACTGCATCTCTAACACACTGCCAGAGTGCCGGAGGTCCTGGCAATAACCGAACTCGTTCCCGCGATTGCGGGGAGATATAAGACTGGGCCTAAGGCTCTAAGTTTGCTTTACTACACTACAAAAAATGGTCATGGTGATTGATAAGAGTTATTGGATCAATTAGAGGGTGGGGACGTCGGCCTGAAGTGGAGATTCCACTGCAGGGTGTCGGCCCCCAAATAAGCAACTCAACGGAGCAATGCGACTGAGGTGCCCCATTAGGGTCGGGGGCAGGTTAAGTAGGGCAACTCTCTCGGCCAATCAGAGTCGTTTATTTCTGTCCGATCTGCCCTGACCAAAAAGCTCAGGGCAGCTGGGGCAACTTGGACAGATTTATACCTGTTCAAGCCGATCAATGGCACCACTGGATTGCATCATCAAAAATCGGCGGGGGGAATGGTCCCGGGCTGCATGGCATGGAGACCGCGCGCCGCGTCGCCCATGGGTCGTTGTCGCTCCGGGTGATGGCGCCGGTAGCAGCAGTAGCTACATTAATAGGAGATACAGCAGGGGTAGCATGCGCATGAGCACGAGCCAGCACCCAGTTCTCTCATTAACAACACCAGCACTAGTCACGACATCGTCCTTCGGTGCACCGCTCGCCAGAGACCGCAGCGATTTGCTATCGCTGCTAGCAAAGCATGAAGTCCCCACACACTCGTGGCATAGCGACTGGTCCTGGTGGGGATGGCGCGGGGGACGGCGCGGAGCTGCTCGCGGCGAGGAGCGGAGCCCCATGGTGCAGGAAGCTCTGCCTGACGGTTGTGCATTTGGGACTGCGGGTCCGTGCTCCGCAAACTTATTACCGTGGAAAAATTATGGTGTAAAGCACATATTTGGTTATACAGTACAAAGTTGCCCTATCTAACCTGTCCCCGAATGAAACATCCCCTGTAAGGGGTTACTAGTTACATGTACAGTACTAGATTTCAGTATGACGATTAACGGACCAATCACAGTGTGATTATCACACTCGTCCACGAGTCGAGCAGACAGCTGCGCCTCCGATGTTTCTGCCGAGGAGTCCTGAATGTCGAGTGCTAGACGAAGCGAAGCTCCACCTCTAGTGTACGTGCGAAGCGGAAGAAGCCCAACTAATTAGTAATGCATTGTTTATATGCTTAACTCACCCTCGTGCCCGCAAGTAGTAGCTCGGACGCGTCGTCGCTGACGCCCAAGGAGCGTCTGCTCGGCCACATCAAGCAGAACTTCGACCTGGAGACGCAGAGCTGTCGCCAGAGAGGCCGCCACGCAACAGAGGAAAGTGAGACCGGTCGTGATGAGGTCAGCCAAGTGAAGGACCAGTTGCGGCGGCTAAAGAGACGCTGCGCCAAGCTGGAGCGCAAGCTGCAGGAGAAGGAGGAGGAGATTCGGGCGCTGCAGAACCAGCAACAGCTGCGGTTTCCGCTTCTGATGCACGAAACGATGCGCAGCTTGCGCTCACTAGAGGACAACCAATCCGACCGCTCTTCTTCCGCATTGGTGGGTTGCTACAGTGTCGGTTTTTTAGTGGGGCGGCGGGGTTTTGACTCTTTGTCTCGACTGTAAATTGCAGTCGCTGTCGCATTCCGTGATCAGTGATATGGCCCACGAGAGAAGAGATGTGGATGCTCGGATCCATGAGTATGAACGACAGGTGCGTTGCTGCGGTACCCTGATGTCTGCAGTCAAACCTCTTCGACCGATTGCCGATGTATGTATGACCTTGTGTAGATTGCTGGGCTGTATGAGGAAAACCAGCAGGAGAAACTCAAGAACGAAATGCTGAGCGAGTGCCTTCGCGACCAAAAGCACGCCAAAGCGAAGCTTATGAAGGTGTGCAAGCAGGTTAAACAGGAGCTGCAAGCAGTGAAAGACAGCGGACTGAGCCAGATGCTGATGGATATTGAGGCGAGGTGCGACGCTTTGGAGAAAGAGAAGAACAACATAGAGGACAAACTTTCGGCAGAGCGTGCCCTGGTACGATGCATCTCTACTTAGCATCCCTGGTCTTGTTTATCATTGTCACTTAAATTTTAATTTGTCTAACGATGCTTGCATATTCAGCGTGCAAAACAAGAAGCCCAGAACGAGGTGCTGGCTAACCAGCTTGAAGATATGATCGCGGAATCTAAGAAATGGGAAGGTACGCAGAAAAAAATCCGCTCGAATTTGACAGTATAGTCGTATATCTTACCTCGATGTTGTTCACAAAGACATTGTGGCTAGGAAAAACGACAAACTGCAGCAATCTCGAGACCAGATATGTGAGCAGCAACTGATGATTGAAAATTTGAAAGCGGACTTGAAAGTTGCGGAGAAAAAGATTTGTCGTCCTGCTGAACACCGTCAAGATGATGATCAAGAAGAGGTACAGACAACCGTTGTTGGCGTGAGCTCCATTCATCTTGTTATGTTTTAACTTATGTTCTCAACTTCTCACGTTGCAGCTCGAGCAACTAAAATGCACCATCAGTACACAGAGGGAAAGGTTCGATGAGGCTCAGAAAAGCATACGGCAACTCACTGCAGAAAACGACTTCTTACGCGAACAGCTTACTGCGCAACATGGAGGTGGTTTTCTTCAAGGTGATGCCAACGCTTGTGCAGCCGAAGCTACATACGACAAGCTGCTGATGCAGGTAAATGCTTTCGATGCGATCATGCAGGTTGAAGCAAAATACTGTTGCTAACAGTTTACTTACTCTTGATTTTGTTTTAGCTGCGCTTTATCAAAAACAGACTGCGCGCGCTCAAGGATCTAGTTCAGGTGTATGAAGAGACTAATACGGTCGACATCAACTTACTTGATGAGGGAAACTGGTTCCACGACGATAGCGTTGGGGATGGTGCTAGTGTTGCTCGATCATGTGAAGCGTATGCGGTACAGCTTTCTGGAAGTGTACTGGATGCTGCTCGATGCCTGTCCGAACTCCAGCAAGTAGTTGAGGACGCCTGCGCGCGGCTGATGGGAAGCACTTGTGCGTTGCAGTAACCGTGTAGATATTGAAGTAGTAGGTGTACCGTGTAGTACTACATGTACATGTAGAAGTAAAGCAACGGAGATTTTGACTTTCAAATTATTTGTTGCTGTACTCAAGATCACGTCGTATTTACATTGCCTACTCCTTACTCGCAAAGCTACGAAAAGTTAGTCTGTATTGCTGTAAGCCATAACATTGCGGAAACTAACTGCCCCTAGTATTTGTAAGTGCAGCTACCGCACGAAATGAATGAGCTGCTGCCAACGGTATGCAGTCCTTCAAGCAAAGCTCGAATCTACGAGGAGTGCTTGGCAAAGTAAGCGGCAATCTCCGGACTCGCCTTCACACGGTTCGCGATGGCCTCGAGTTTCGAGTACGGCGCGGCGGAGAAGCCGGGGATGAACTTGCCCAAGGGGTTCTCGAACAGGTCGAAGAGCTGGATGTCGGCGAACGTCACCTTGCTGCCCATGAAGTAGTCCCCCTGGACCATCGACGTCAACTTTCCAAACTTGCCGGGGAGTGTCTCCTGCAGAAACTTGGCGGTTTTCTCAACCTTCTTGCTCTCGTCCTTTTCGTGGAAGCAGATGTCGATGTAGTCCTCGAACAGCTCGCACAGAGTCTCGGAGATCATCTCGACGCGCAGACACTCGAGCGGGTCCTCCGGGTAGAGTCCGCTGAGCTTGGCGGCATAGCGGGCGATAGCCATGCTCTGGCAGTACGTGGTGCCGTCCACCTCAAGCAGCGGCATCTTGCCCAGCGGAGCCTTGGCCTTGACCGCACCCCACTCTGGGAAGCTCATGCGGACATCGTCAAACGGAATCTTGCCGTACGTGAGCACGAGGCGTGACAGCTCGGCACGAGCAGGGAGATGGAAGTACGTGAACTTCAGTTGCGGGGCCATTGCGCTTGTCTTTGAGGGAGTCGAAAGGAAAATAAGCTCGCAGAATTCTGGGGGTCCCAGACTGGGACCAATGCAATGAGCGGTCGTGATACCGCTGCTGCAGGCGGTCGCGATCCGGTCGCAATCGACGCCACTTCACCCTTTCGAAGTGGGGAGAGATTCTTACCATCATGAGGGCCTGGCGATAGCATAACCTGAGCACACTGAGCAATACGTGTGCAGTACAGTACAATCATGTTCACGACAATGCTGACTTCGCCTGAAAAAATCGCGCAGACAGCCCAATTCCATTGGACGGTGGTGTAAATACGGGAGGCACATCTCGACACGCTCCGTATATGCATATTGGATTGCCTCATCTCCTTCAGCAACCGCGTGAGCCTCTCCAACCGTTTTCTCTCTTATTGCCATCCCAATATCAAATGAAGTTCAAATTAAACTATCTTCCATCATAACCATCTTATACGTCATAAGATACGCACCGTCTGGAACGCCGGCACACTCTCGGATCCCTCTCATTTCAATAAGATGAATCATGGTCTAAGCTTTTCGGGGTGGTGTCGTGGGCAACAGGCTATTTGTTCTAGGCGCCATGGTGCCTCAAACCCGAGCTTGACACTATCTTTCAAGGATTTGATGGCCATGACACCCGTCCCGGCCATCAATTCTCAAGTCGCACTGTATAAGGTTATAGAGTGTGCTGTGTTGCTTTGGCCCTTGCTGTGTTGTTCTGAACGTGATGTGTTGCTCTGGTGTCGCTGTAAGAGCCGTCGTGTTGTCGAAATTATGTTGCAGTAACGCCGTCCCTGAAGATTGCGTCATAAATGAACCAGCAGTTTTGCACGGACAGAGCGCCTTCAACTTCTAGAACTCGCTCGCCTCATGGTCTTCTCTCACTCGCATCTGCAAGACCATTTCCCGGCTTGTTTTTTTAAGGAACGCTACTCAACTCCTCTCTCTCTCTTTTCTCACTGCATCTACTTCTGATGTTTGGCCAGATAGGCCGCCACATTAGCGTTGGTCTCCACCTTGCCCACGAGCGCCGTGAGCTTCGGGTACGCCTTAAGTGAGAATCCGTCAAAGTTAGCAAGGGCGTTCTTCACCATGTCGAACAACTGCAAGTCCGCATACGTCATCTTGTCGCCCAGGAAGAAGGGGCCCTGGTGCACGAAGCTCTCGAGCAGCTTCAGCGTCTTGGGCACGCTCTCCTCCAGCAGCTTCTTGGTCTTCTCAGCCTTGGCCGCCTCGTCCGGCGTGCGGTACGTGATCTCAGTGACGAGCGCCTTGATGTCAACAAGCGACTCGGACGCCATGTCCACGCGCAGGCACTCGAGCGGGTCCTGCGGGTACAGGCCCGTGAGCTTGGCGGCGTAGCGGGCGATGGCCATACTCTGGCTGTACGTGGTGCCGTCCACCTCCAGCACGGGCACTTGGCCCAGGGGCAGCGTCGGCTTGATCGCCAGGAAGGAGTCGCGGTCCAGCCGCTCGTCCTCGAATGACACGTTACCGGCCGACAGGATCAGGCGCGAGAGCTCGGCGCGGCCCGCACCGGCGAAGTACGTGAGCTTGAGTTGCGAGGGCGGCGTCCATACAGCGGGCTGCGGCGCCAGGTAGTTGTGGTAGAGCGCCACCAGCACGGCGGTCACGGCCACGAGGCCGAACTGGTTCATGACTTCGGCTTGAATTCGCTTTGGCAAAATGAGAGGGACGGCGTTACTGCAACATAATTTCGACAACACGACGGCTCTTACAGCGACACCAGAGCAACACATCACGTTCAGAACAACACAGCAAGGGCCAAAGCAACACAGCACACTCTATAATCTTATACAGTGCGACTTGAGAATTGATGGCCGGGACGGGTGTCATGGCCATCAAATCCTTGAAAGATAGTGTCAAGCTCGGGTTTGAGGCACCATGGCGCCTAGAACAAGGACCGTTCGTCGACTTGGCCTTCAAGACTCCCGATGAGGCCGAGAAGGCCCAGAAGAAGAAGGTCTTCGTCGAGGAGACGGTGCCCAAGTTCTTCGCCACGCTCGAGAAGCTGGTGGCCGGCAAGTTCATCCTCGGCGACAAGATCTCGTACGCGGACCTGCAGTTCTTCGACTTCGTGAACAACAAGATCTCGTGGATCTTCCCGGACTTTAAGACGGACGCGTTCCCCAAGCTCACTGCCGTCGTGAACAACGTCAAGGCGGAGCCCAAGATCGCCGCCTACCTGTCGAAGCAGTAGATTGGTTGCCTCTGTAGTTTATAATCAGAGCCACAAAGCTCAAAACACGAACAAGTCTTAGACTCCAACAAGGCTTTTGCTTCCGCTACGTCGCTTTCATTTTGTTGGCGATGGCGTCGATGGAATTGCAACCTCCATTGCCTCGGTATTACGCGGTCTACCTCGACACGTAGAACTTCTACGGTAGAAGTACGTCCACACTGATTTACACTTGGTGTACTGTATCCGAGATGTGGGCATGCCAATCAGTGAGAGGGGAGGGAGGGGGGGCTGGATACGAACCGGCTGTTGGGCCCTCACTCATTCAGCAATTCGCCCAGCCTCGCCCAAAACGCACACCTCGGTACTTCCTTCCACGCCATGTCCCAGCCTCAACTCAAGCTCACCTACTTCGACGGCAAGGGCCGCGCCGAGCTCACGCGGTTGATCTTCAGCTACGGCGGTGTGGCGTTCATAGATGACCGCGTAGCCCGCGCCGACTTCCCAGCGCTCAAGCCGACGCTACCGTTCGGCCAGGTGCCGGTGCTCGAAGTGGATGGGGTGACTTACGCCCAAAGCATGGCGATTGCTCGTTACGCCGCCAAGCTCTCGGGGTTGTACCCGAGCGATCCGGTGAAAGCTCTGAAGGCGGACATGTTCTCGTGCTCGTTGGGCGAACTGACGGACGCGTTCATCGACATCGTCAAGACGCAGGACGCGGACGAAAAGACCAAGAAGCAGAAGCTGTTCCTCGACGAGACCGCACCCAAGTTCTTCGCTGCGTTGGGGAAGCTCGTGGAGGGCAAGTTCATCCTCGGGGACCACATCTCGTACGCCGACGTCCAGTTGATGGGCCTGGTGGACAACGGGATCAAGTGGGGGATCCCCTCGTTTACCTTGGAGGCGTTCCCGAAGCTGGCCGCCGTGGTCGCGAACGTCGCGGCTGAGCCCAAAATCGCCGCGTATCTGGCCCAGCAAGCGCAAAAGTAGCTGGCCTTGGTTTGGTTTGGCTTGTGGCGCGGATATTGATGCGTAAAACATACTAGTAAGAACGCTATGATCAGAGTCTCGTTCGACTGAGGCGATAATAACGTCGACGTCGATAATAACATGAAAAGCGAACAGCCCGAGTTGATCATAGAACTCCGATTTAATTAATTAAGCTACCCGCACTTGCAGCAGGGTGCGCAGTGTCAACTACTCATCGATCGACTAGGGAAGTACGCGCGCCGCCGCACTGCTTAGTAGCTGCTCGCGTTGAAGTGGTCGGCCGTCATGACCTTGGCCCACGCCGAAGAGAACACGTGCTTGAAGACGGCCTCCTCGGACGCGAACAGCTGCACCGCCTCCTTCAGCTCGGGCGCCGCCAGCAGAGCCAGATCCGTGTCCATCATGTACACGTCCTTGCCCTCCGCCTTGTACTCCTTCGCCGACACCTCTGTCCACGTCTCGTTCAGGAGCACCTGGAAGTACTCGTTCGACAGCGTGAGCGAGTCGTCGCTGTACGAGCCGCTGTAGCCCAGCGCCTTCTGCTGCGCCACGCTGCGCGGACGGCCCGCCAGAGCCACGGCCTCGTACGGGGACACGCCCAGGATCTTGATGTTGTCGCGCACGGCGATCAGCGTCGTGTTGTAGTACTCGCGCGGGGCCAGGATCTCCGTGCCGTTGCCGCTGTCGGCATCCGTGCGGCCACCCAGGAAGTCGATGGTCACGTTGCCGGCGTCCTCGAGGGCCACCTGGCCCGCCAGCACGATCAGGTCGGCCGTCGACAGCGTCGGGTATGACTCCTTCACGGGCTCCAGCGCCGAGATGATCTTGTCCACGCCGGCGTTCACCGGCCAGTCCTTCTCCGGCGAGAAGCGGGTCCTGGCGCCGTTGCAGCCGCCAGCGTAGTCGGTGATGCGGAACGTCGACGCGCACTGCCACGCCGCGTGCACGAACAGCGCGCCGTTGTACGGCGTGCCGTCGCTGCTCGAGTCGCTCGTCAAGCCGTCCACCGACTTGGTCAGCAGCGAGCGGATGTCCGAGCGCACGGCGTCGAAGTCCGGCAGCGAGGCGGGCGTCGGCGGCAGCGGGTTCTGGAACGGCTGCGCGGGCGGCACGTCCTTGCCGCGGCAGCGAGCCACGGGGCCCAGGTCGCGCGACATGAGCTTGTACCAGGCGTGCGAGAACTCCTCGTCCAGCGCGGTCTGGTTGGCCGCGAACTCGAGCGCGATGTTGTGGTAGCTCTCGTCGTGCAGCAGCGCGATGTCGGCCGTGAGCATGCGCACGGGCGGCGTCGTGTCGGGCACGGGGCGCCACTGCACGTGGCCGCCCGGGCCGTCGAACTTCTCCCACTCCAAGTTGGTGAGGCCCTTGAAGTAGCCGTTGCCCCACTTGGTGGGCGTGAACGTCCACGAGCCCTCGAAGCCGCTCGTGAAGGTGTTGTTGCCCTTGCCCTTCATGGCGCCCTCGCCGCAGGTTCCCGGCCAGGGGTTCAGCGGGTCCTGCGTCGGATCGGGGCCCGGGCCTGTCGGGCAAGCACCGTGCGTCTTGCCGAAGGCGTGGCCGCCGCCGATCAGCGCCACCGTCTCGCGGTCGTTCATGCCCATGCGCTCGAAGGTGTCCCGCACGTCGTGCACTGACAGCGCCGGGTCCGGCACGCCCATGGGGCCCTCCGGGTTCACGTAGATGAGGCCCATCGTGGTGGGGCCCAGCGGCTCCTTGCACTGGCCGTCCACGGCGCACGGCGCCACGCTCTCCTGCTCGGGCGTCGGGCCCAGCTGCAGGCTGCTCGTGCCGTCGGCGTCGTCGCGGCGGCCGCCGCAGAAGCCCAGCACGGGGCCGCCCATGCTCTCGATGGCCACGTTGCCCGACAGCACGATGAGGTCACCCCACGACAGCGCGTCGCCGTACTTGAGCTTGATGGGCTCCAGCAGGTCGAGCGCCTTGTCCAGGTTGGTGTTGTCGGCCCAGCTGCGCTCCGGGTTGAAGCGGATGCGGCCGTCGGCGCGGCGGTACGAGCCGTTGCAGTGCCACGCCAGGCGGATGAAGAGGCCGCCGTAGTGGCCGAAGTCGGCGGCCAGAAGTCCTGCGAGTCCGTCATCAGGTGCAGCAGGTCCTGCTTCACGAGCTCGTAGTCGATCACATCGCAGCTCTGCGCGTCGTACAGCTCGCTGGAGATCTGGCGGTCCTGCTGGTGCACGGCGGCGACCGAGTCGTAGCCGAACGGGCAGCTGCCGGCGTTGGCGCCGCTGGACAGGCCGGCGAGCGCGGCGACGAAGGCGGCGAGGCGGACGTTCATCGTTGCGGGGCTACCGGGAGGGACTTGCGGCCGACGAGGTGGAACGAATAATGAGTAGCTGTGAGTGTGGTGCTGATGTGTCGGGTTGGCATGTTGCCGATGAGAGGTTGCCTGCGATGTATAGGAGGTCATCTTAGATTCCTTTGAAGCTGAGCTGTCCAACTCGTGGTGCAGTAACTGTGATGGTCTTTGGCTACCGTACCGCCTAGCCAGACGATCAACCGAACAGAGAGAGAGCGGGGATAATGCAGGCAAGCATCCCCAGGCGATTGGCGTACCCGGCCTATCCAGGGGAAGTGTCATGCTACCAACAGAAAGATAATTTGTTCCATGTTCGTAAGGTGGTCTATCACGCTTGCCAAACATTGGCGTTCCGGTAGATTTGATTTCCTGCCGAGATTATTATTTTAACCCTTCGTTTTAACCCCAGTCGCCCCTCTTGCTAGGACAAACGGGAGGACAAAATCGGTTTTTACTTGATTTCAGTATAGTGTACCACAAAATTTTGTCCTAGACGGACCGCTGGGACAAAAGTTATGGAACACTATACTTTACATCCGTGAATTTCGGATTTGTCCTAAGATATAGTGCCAGCTGCGTGCCTACAACCAGTTGCGTGCCTACTTGTTTTAGCCAATTAGCATCTTCTCCTTGTTAAACTCTCGCAGTCTATTGGTAGATTTTTCCAGCGTCATATGCAATTTCCGGTGATGAGCCTCCTAGGATTTGCATAGCATACAAAAGTGCTATCAAAAAGAGGCAGGAAACTGGCAGCTCACTCCAAATCAACAAGCTTTTCAAAACAATAACAAGAAGTTCTGCAAAATAGACACGGACCAGCGTGAAGTACATAAATTCAGCCTAATCGCGTAGATTTAGCGGGTGCAATCAGATTTCAGAATGGACAATTCAATGAAAGTTATGCCACAGCAACTCCGCAAGTTCGAAGGACGGCACGAAACTGGCAGAAGACCTTAGCATTTTTTCGGTTTGTCCTAGCCTAGCAAAGTGCCCGACTGGGGTTAAGGTTTCCCATCCTAAAAGTTTTCCAAGCCTATTGTAGCCCCCAAAGGCCGTTGTCCGACCAGTGGTCGGCGACCACCCGGTTTTCCTTGAACAGAAACCTGCACTTTTGTCTGTCCTACCAAGTGATCCCTGCAACAAATTGTTGCCGACAATGCCAACCAGAGGGCAACCTCTCATCGGCAACATGCCAACCCGACACATCAGCACCACACTCACAG
>JAIKVJ010000575.1:0-11144 GCA_024679225.1 Phytophthora pisi
ATAGTGACAGGGTCACTATTCCATGTAACCCCGTTACACGGTCCGCCCCAACTACACCTTTTACTTTATTTTAATAAAGTAAAAGGTGTAGTCTTCAATATATTTAAAAATATATTGAAGAAGTTTAGTGAATAACACAAGTGGGGCAATACTGTATCTGTAAACGTTCATCAAAACATCACGACCCATATCAAGCGAGCGGCCCTGTAGACAGCAGTGTGCGATCCTAGTATTGTGCTTTGCATCCACTTAGTGTTCGTACACTTAGCGGTAAATCATAGTGACCTTGAATGCGAGTTGCTAAGTCGTGTCTCGAACCCGGTTTGGTTCGCAGACTTTTGGCACTTCGGACTGTAACCTGTACGACTTATCGAGCATGACTTATTGATAAATCGTACTCGAGTACGAAGTCGTGGATGGTCAATCAGCACTATTACATGTAAAAAAATGAAAAAAAGACTCGAAAATCCAGTTCCCCGTGCAAAGCACGGCTTTGTATACAAATTCCAAGTGTAGATAAAACCTCAAAATATATTATCCCACCCAGTGATTCTGTTGTGTCGCTTCCAAAGGAAATGTAGAAGTGATATGTATTGAGCAGTTCCTTAGTTCGCACTAGCTGCTCTTGTCCTATGCATGCTCTTGGAGGTGACCACTCTGGTGGCACAAACCGTCCGTACTTGCTGCGTCTGCATAACAGTCCATACTTCATCAGTTGAGCAACCGTCTGAGCAACCGTCCTTACTTGCTGCAGCTGTGCATCTTCTGCAGAGTGTTGGTGTTGCTGGGCTAGACCCCAGCAACGGCTACACAGTGTAGCACCAGCTACAACAGATTCGTATGTCCCACCCAAGACATTCTTAAGACCCTGGGCTTTGCGAACCCTGACTTGCTGGGGCAAGATATCATCGTCCTGGTCGAATGCCGTAACAAAACCAGGTGCAAATTATGATCGAATGCCTTGATAGCTGCGCTTCGTAACAAAACCAGGTGGCTTTGTCGGATCGGCTTTTGTCTTGGCCCCAGTATGGTCGGGTAGAATCGTGTGAGCCATTGATTGGCGAGCCCCAGAACCAGAATCCTCCGGCACACATCCACTGAAGACGAACCGAGCCAACAAGATGGCGCCGAAAAAGGGGAAGAAGAACGCCAAGAAGGCCGCGGCCTCCGCCTCGGACGACCTCGATGACTTGCTGAACGAGTTCGCGCCCAACGAGGGCGCCAAGCCGCAGCAGGAGCAGCAGGAGCAGCAGCAGGAGGAGGCGAGCGACGACAAGACGGAGGACAAGCCGTCGGACGTGGACGCCGCCGCCGCCGCGTACCTGGCGTCTCTGGGCGTGGCCCCCGCCGCTGGAGGCGAGAAGAAGGACGACAAGAAGAAGAAGAAAAAGGGCAAGAAGAAACCCAATGCCGACGCCAAGAAGGATGACGAGAAGAAGCCCATGTCGGCGGCGGCCAAGGCGCTGATGGAGCGCCAGGCCGCCCTCAAGGCCGAGCAGGAGCACCTCGAGCAGGAGCGTCTGGAGCAGGAGCGCATCGCCCAGGAGGAGGAGGCCAAGCGCCTCGCGGAGCTTGAGCGCGAGGAGGAGATCCGCCGCAAGAAGAAGGAGGCCCGCGCCGCCAAGATCGAGCGCCAGAAGAAGGAGGGCACGTACATGACCAAGGCCCAGAAGCAGAAGGCGGCCAAGGCCCAGGCGGCCCTCGAGGCCATGCAGCAGGCCGGAATCGTGCCCACCGCTGCTGGCGAGAAGAAGAAGGTCGTGTACTCGGACAACAAGAAGAAGAACAAGAAGAACAACAACAACAAGGAGGAGGAGCCCAAGAAGGAAGAGGTCAAGAAGGTCGAGCCGAAGAAGGTCGTGAAGCAGGAGGAGGAAGAGGAAGTGGACGACTGGGAGCAGGCGGAGGACGCCGCTCAGGCCCAGGAGGAGGACGAGGCCCCCGACGCGTGGGATGACGAGGACTGGGAGACCAGCGACATCGTGGCCTCGCTGGAGGACAAGCTGCAGGAGGTGAAGGAGGAGGCAGCTGCCGAGGAGAGCGCCAGCGACGGAGACGAGGACCTTCTGCTGCTCGAGCAGAAGAAGGAGCAGGAGCGTCTGCGCCAGCAGGGTATTGCGCTCAAGAAACGTCAGGAGGAGCAGGCCGAGCAGATGCGCCTGGAGGCGGAGGAGGAGCGTCAGCGTTCCAAGGCCAAGATGGAGGCGGAGCGCAAGAAGAAGGAGGCGGCTGAGCGTCGTCGCGAGCGTGAGGCTGCTGCGCGCGCCAACGTATCCCTGGACAACCTCCGTTCGCCTATTTGCTGTATCATGGGTCACGTCGATACCGGTAAGACCAAGCTGCTTGACAACATCCGTAAGACCAAGGTGCAGGACGCGGAGGCTGGTGGTATTACCCAGCAGATCGGTGCGACCTTCTTCCCCGTGGAGGCCATCAAGCAGAAGACCGCTCGCCTCGCCGAGACGATGAAGCTCGAGTACCGCCTGCCCGGTCTGCTTGTGATCGATACCCCTGGTCACGAGTCTTTCACGAACCTGCGTACGCGTGGTTCGTCGCTGTGTGATATCGCCATTCTGGTGGTTGACATCATGCACGGTCTGGAGCCGCAGACGTTGGAGTCGCTGCGCCTGCTGCGCCAGAAGAAGGCTCCGTTCGTGGTTGCTCTTAACAAGATCGATCGTTGCTACGGATGGAAGACGATGCCCGACATGCCCGTCCAGGAGGCGCTCAAGCACCAGAACGAGCACGTCATTCGCGAGTTTGAGGACCGCATGAAGTCCATTATTGTTGAGTTTGCCGAGCAGAAGCTGAACGCCGAGGTCTACTGGCGCAACAAGGACCTGGCGCACACGGTCTCGCTTATTCCCACCAGTGCTATCTCGGGTGAGGGTGTGCCGGATCTGCTTATGATGCTGACGCGTTTGACGCAGGAGCGCATGGCCAAGTCGCTGGCTTTCGTGGATATTCTGCAATGTACCGTGCTTGAGGTGAAGGTTATCGAGGGTCTCGGTACCACAATTGATACGATCCTGGTGAATGGTACACTTGAGGAAGGCTCGACTATTGTCGTGTGTACATTAGATGGACCTGTGGTGACCACGATTCGGTCCCTGCTGACCCCGCACCCCATGAAGGAAATCCGCGTGAAGGGCGAGTACCTCCACCACCAGAAGATGAAGGCCGCTATGGGTGTCAAGATTTGCGCTCAGGGTCTCGAAAAGGCGGTTGCTGGTACGCAGATTTACGTGGTTGGCCCCGATGACGACGTCGAGGAGCTGAAGGACTCGGTCATGTCCGACCTTACGGGTATCTTGGACTCAGTGAAGGCCACCCGCCGCGGTGTCATGGTGCAGGCTTCGACTCTTGGTGCGCTGGAGGCGCTTCTGGAGTTCTTGCGTACGTGTGACCCGCCTATTCCCGTCTCGTGCGTGAACATCGGACCCGTGCACAAGAAGGACGTTATGCGTGCCTCGGTGCAGCTCGAGCACCAGCCCGAGTTCGCTACCATTCTGGCGTTCGACGTGAAGGTTCACAGCGACGCCACGGAGCTGGCCGCGGACCTTGGCGTGCGCATTTTCACAGCTGACATCATTTACCACCTGTTCGACCAGTTCACGGCGTACATGGACAACTTCCGTCAGGCACGTCGCGAGGAGTTTGCAGAGGTTGCTGTGTTCCCGTGCGTGCTGAAGATCCTTCCCAACTGCGTGTTCAACAAGAAGGACCCGATTATTCTCGGCGTGGACGTCGAAGAGGGCATCCTGAAGGTGGGTACGCCGCTCGTGGTGCCGTCTGCTGGCGGCTTCCTGGTGGGTAAGGTGGGCTCGATTGAGCGTGAGCACAAGGAGGTGGACCGCGCCAAGAAGGGCGCGTCCGTGGCCGTGCGGATAGACAACGAGGGCAGCGTCATGTACGGCCGCCACTTCGACCACAAGAACAAGCTCGTGTCGCGCCTGACCCGCCAGAGCATCGACGCGTTGAAGGAGAATTTCAGGGAAGACCTGCAGAAGGAGGACTGGCAGCTCGTCATCAAGCTCAAGAAGGTGTTCGATATCATTTAGACGCCGCGGGGAACGTTCGCGGCCAGAGGGTGTCAAGAGGACTCGGTGCTGGTCCTGTTGAGATCAGTAGTTGTTGCCAGTGGTTAGCGGTTCTAGCAATATATGATCTTTGCTTTTCGTCGACATGGTAGAGCTACGGCTAGTCGTCAGCGAGTTCCAGCGCGGTGGTGACGTCGCGCTCCGGTTGCACGCCGCGGGCAGCTTGAGCTCCGTTCGAATCGCGCACGACACCGCTCCATCCTAGGTGAAATCAGCTTCGCCTTGCCGCACCGGAAGCAGCGGCGCAACGCCGGTGTGGATGCAGCGCCATTACCAATAGCCCTCAGGGCCGGAGCCCTGTCACGGTGTCCGCCCAGTTGTCGCCGCACCCTTGCAATGGTGGCGCTCCTTGCAGCGCCGCCGGGATCTTCTGTGTTGGGTCCAGGCCCACCAGCCCGCGCTCGGTAGAAGACACATTCTTCACGCGCAACGCGTCACGACAAGAAGCTTTGCCGAGATGACAGGGCGGAGCTGGTGCATGCAAGCAGTCATGGACCACGACGGCTAGGTTCAGTAGCTCGGCGACCGAGGCACGGGAGCGCATTCAGCTGCGAGGCGGTCAAGGTGCTGGCCCCCGCCAGCTACAGCCCGCCGCGCTCAAGTTGCAGCAATGCAACACGGTCTCCATACCAGTCGTGTGCTGGTTCTGGTGAGCAGGCATTGCACCTACGCTGCAGGCTGCAGACAGCGGCCTTCATTAAAGCAAGACCCCTCCCCATGAGTTGCTGCTACTGTACTGGGAGCTGGACCTGGTGCCACGAGCGACTTGGTAGGGCTGGATTTTGCCAACGGAGACTTGAGCGGCGGCACCGCCATCGGCGCCAAAGCAGCGTTGAAGTTGGCCAGCTGGAGGATTTGCTGGTCAGCGCTGGCCAGGAGGGACAGCCCAAATGCGCGACGTGCGCCAGAATGTCCGGCCCGAAGCTTGCGGTCCCCGCGACGAGCGCGATACGAGCAGAGGCGCCCCAGCTGAACCGGGGGAACTGCACGGTCCAGCGCGGCTCGCGACGCTGAACCCAGCCGCGCGAAGCAACGTGCAACATGGAACGTCGGCGTACGTGGCTCTGTGTGCAGTATGCTTGGGGCACGTCGGCGCTTCTGGTGGTGGCGTCGAGAGCCGATACAGTAGGCCCCACTGAAAGCGGAACGGCGGTATGCAAGCAGGGGCGGGCGGGCGCGACCTCACTTCCCAATTGGATCTCGTCCGGGCAGCTATCTCTGGCTAGCTCGCTCTACCCTCTAGCCCCCCGCTCCGATCGCAACGCCCCCACCATGATGCACCGAGTCCGCATGCCCCCCATGCAGCAGCAACCTCCGCTTGGTCTCCACCCCGAGCGCGGCCTGGGCCCCGTCGCCGTCTCCAAGTCGAGCTCGCTCCGCGCGATGCGCGTGCCCAAGTTCCTCCGCAGCCTCTACGACATCCTCCACTACGAGGACCAGTCGATCTTGACGTGGTCCAAGGATGGTACGTATTTCCAGATCTTCGACACCAAGCGCCTCGAGATCGCCGTGCTGCCCAAGTACTTCAAGCACGGCAAGTTCGCATCCTTCCAGCGCCAGCTCAACAACTTCGGCTTCCGCAAGTGGACCAAGACGCAGTCCAGCGTGTGTACCTTCAGCCACCACCACCTCGTGCGCTGCCACCCGCAGCAACTGGCCGACTTCATCAGCCGCCGGCCGCCTGCCAACGGCGTGCGAGCTGCGGCAGTCGGCGCGTCTTCGAACGCTCGGCGCAAGAGAACGTTCACGGAGCTGATGCGAACGGGCGACAGCGTGAGCTCCGCTGCTGCCAAGTTGACCAAGCGCGAGGTCGACAGCCGCAACAGCCCCCAGAGCAGCAAGGCCGCGGACGCAGCAAGCTCTGCTCCAGCCAAGTGTGCGCCGCGATGGGTGACAGACCCCGTCGGGTTCTTGAAGGCCGGCGAGGATTACAGCGGGACATCTACCAGCACGTCGTCGGAGCAGACGTTCAATTTCTCCGTCGACGAGCTGCACGATATCATTCTCCCGGTTGCGCCCGTGTTGGAGCGCCAAGACAACCGGTCCATGGAGAAACTGCTCGAGCTGCGAATGCTGAACGAGTGCTTGGATTTTGGGCCGACAGGCAGTCTGTACGCTGCCGCGAGTCACAATGGTGGAGAGCTTTACCCTTCGTCTCCGTACGCGTGGGACAGCGACTCATTTTTCGCCCCTGTCAGCCGCACACAATGTGAGCAGGAGCGCGCTCCGTGGAGATCACACTGAGTGAAGCCTCTCAAGCAGATTAGAGTAGTAGTAATACACCAGTGCGTTTGCGAATGTATCGCCGTGAAAGCTTCAACAAACCTCATTGCAAACTTGGAAGCCCCGGTCATATTGCATCGGTCATTCATTCAAAAAGCGTTATCATTGCGTACACGCTAAGGCCGTAGTTGCTCATCCAGTTCGAGTTCATACACTAGAGAGTTTCCACAACTCGACATGATCAAGTCAGCTGTCATTGAACGCGGGCTTGCATGCAGCAAAAATAGTCGACGTAGCTTCTTGCTAGTGAGGTCGCACGCGGCGGTCATGGTGTCCTTCACTCTGATAGCCACGCCCTCCGTAGCGATCCATTTCGTCCGGATGCATGCGTCCCCTGCGACCGCTATTGCCACGATCTCCAGGGCCGAAATTCCGCGCACGATGACCTTCCTTTGCATTCCAGTTCTCACCACGGGATCCCCTCGGGCGTGAACGCGATCTCGAACGTCTTCTATCGAAGCCACGGTTTCCCCTTGAACGCTCGTGCTCTCGTTGCTGCTCCGTTGCTTGCAGATTGCGCTGGTGCTGCCGCCGTGGTGGGGACCTATTGTGCTCCATTCCTTCCCCTTCATCACCTTTGTCCGTGGTGACCGTGTCAGCGGCGCTACTTCCAATTTCACCTTCTTCCTGGTCCGTACCGCTTTCTAAAGCCTTCTGGCCACGCGTCGTCGTCGGCACGGCAGTTCGCTTCAGCGCGGCAGTGTCTGCATCCCCACGTATGGAGTCAATACCACCGACTTTCGTTTCTGCAACTGTGGTTTCATGGTCCTTTATCACCCGTTCATCCAGCGGATTCGCGCTCGATGGCTGCGACTTGTCTCCCTCAGGGGCATCTAGCACTTTGATGGCCCCAGCACCGGGTTCCTCACCCCCCGAACCATATTGATGACCATGGAATGATTTCGATCTCGATCTTGATCTACGCTCCACTGAAGGACTTGACCGATTGTTCCCACTCATGGAAGGGCCGTAGCGACCCTCTTTCCCGGACCATTGCGATGGGGCACCTCGACCATACCTCGAACTTCGATAATCACCTCGTGGTGTCCGCTGGCGTTCTCGTCGCCAAGATGGTGTGCTACGCGCACTTCCGCCCTGCGACGAGACTGGAGATGACTCTGGTGCGCATTGCTCAGCAGATCCTGATCGCCGATACGAACCCTGAGACTCCATTCTGGTCGCTGGGGAAGAACTGCGTGTTATTACAACACCTGCTTTGTATTCAAGTCGGAGCTCCAAGGGATTTCCTTGGTCATCACGAAACAAAAGCGATGCTTGCTCAGCGTCCTCGCGATTGCAATAATGCAAGTACACGGTGCCAGGCTGATTCCGCATAAGCTTCTGCCAGTTTTCACGCGGGATATCGCAGCGCGGGACCGACCTGTTAAACGTGTAACGCTTGCTTAGCGCAGCCGCAAACTCATCCCGATCTCGATCTTGATTGAAGCGAATGCCTGTAGATTTGCACTCAAAGCGTGCACTGCGCACAATTAGCGTTGTCCAGCCACGCAGACGCTGAGGCACGAAAGTTGTGCCATACATACGCTGCTGGTAAAATTCTCTGTCTTCAGGCCGTTTGAACCGCAGCTCTTCGTAGCAGCTCATCGTTCGCCCCACGCGTTTGATCCCACCGCTATCACCAGGTCTGAGACTGGAGTCATCTTTCGCCTTGGGGGCAGGGAGAGACACTCCAAAAAATACTGCCGGGTAGGCATGCCGATTCGACGCCATTTCCCGCTTGGTTGGACAGCTCAAGCGAGGAATCAGATCCGGCAAAGCTTTGCCATCCTTGTCAAAGACTTCGTATCCCGTCATTCGGACTGAGCTGTTCCTAGAGCGTGCCGTGCCCGAGTGGCCCTGAGCTGCTAGCTCCGCAGCAGCCGATAAAACAGAATTTCGCTTCCGGGCTAGACGCATCAGTGCTCGGTCCTGCGATGAATTGGTCGACTTCTTCAGTGGCACGGGATTTTTCGTTCGTTTCCGTTGAATCTGCACAGGAGGTCGGCGGGAAAACGTCGGACTCGGCTCAGGCGACGGCGAGGGTGCTGGCTTAATGGATACCGGGATTGCTCTACCCAAATCCTTGCTGTTACCAAGATGGCTCGCCCTCGTTGGATTGGGGCACGAAGCCCTCTCCATTCTTAGGCACGAAGCCCTCTCCATTCTTCCAACACTAGTCTTGACAGATCGTTTCGGGATTACAAAATCGGCACTTGGTGGAGCTTTTAGCTTTTCCGAAGGTGACTTCCTCGGAATTGGCATCATATCCAACAGCATACTTTGCTTCGTTGTCTCGTCGACCTTGCTTTTGTCATCAACGTCTCTGCTGTCCGAAATCGTGTTCTGACTTTCGCCTTTTTTTCCTTTAAGATCACCAGCGCAAGAACGTGACAGCGGAGGCAGGCTTGATTCAGGCTTGTCTCCTTCTGCCCCATCAGCTGAAACGATATCCTTGCACCCGGCAGCGCCTACAGCTTCATCATGATTCTCTTCCCTGGCCTCGTTCTCATCCTTCAGCTGTTCGTCCGTCACGTCGTGCGTCACCTTCTCGTTATTCGACTTCGCGTCCACCGCCATCTTTAAGTCCTTCAGCTTCAGCTTCTCGTCGACCACCTTCTCTTCCTCCACGTCTTCGTCCTTCAGCTTCTCGTTCACAGCCTTCTCCTCTTTCATCTTTTCGTCCTTCAGCTTTCCATTCACAGCCTCCTCATTCTTCACCTGAAAGACCTCCAGCTTTTCGACACCCAGCCTCTCGTCGTCCAGCTTCTCGTCCTTCACCTCTTCGTCTTTCAGCTTCTCGATCGCAGATTTGTCAATCTTCACCTTTTCGTCCTTCTCATCCACCACCTCCTCGTCCTTCCTCTTCTCGGCCACCATCTTCTCGCTCTCCAGCTCCTCGTCTAGTCGCCGTCGTCCACGCTGTCGCTTCTTGTCCTCGCCTGCATCTTTACTAACCACCGCAGAAACGCCATTCCTTTTTCTCGCAGCACCAGCACCCCGTGAAGGGCCCGCCACGGTGACACGCCGTCGCTTGACGCCCTTGACTTTCGTACAAGGGAGTTTGACCAGGTCCTCAGCGTTGTCCTCCTCTTCCTCCTCTCCTCGGCGACGCTTCTGCTTTGCCTTCTTCTCGGCGAGCTTGCGTTGTAGGCCTCTTCTCACCGTGCCCTTCTCCTCCTCCACCACCTTCTGTGGCAGCTGAGGTGGCTCCACTCGGAGTGTCTTCTCGTCCTCTAAGCCCGGCTCCTTTAGCGGAGGATTCTTTTCCTGCGTCCTTGGCGGCTTCTGTGGAGTGGGCTGGGGAGTTGTGTCGGACGAGTCTTCATCGTCGTCCAGATCGGCTGTGAGGCGTTTAAGCCACTGCAGCTTCGAGCGTGGCTTCACAGCCTCCGCCGCCGACGGCATCTTGATGAAAAGAGATTGTGGTACAGTAGCCGCCTAAAATGGACTCGCTCTGGTCGCTCTGTTTTTGTACAAAACGCTCTTAAACTGTCGGCCAATTGCTCTTAAACTGTCGGGATGCCCTTCAACTGTCGGTCCAAAATAAACTGTCGGAATGCTCTTCAACTGTCGTCCAAAAAAATTCGTGTCCCACATTATGTAGTGTTCGGAAAGACTGCAGCTTGCGATTCTCTTGCTGTGAGCCAACCGGCGCAGTCTTTCCGACACGGTGTTTAAAACAGACGACGAAGTTTTCGACCGACAGTTAGAGAGAGCGACCCATTTTTGCGAAATGGGTCTGTCGGACCCATTTTGTCCATTTCCTGTTTTCTGCCGTCTAATTAAGAGAGATTGCAATAAATATGGTGCCCCAAATTAAGTGAGATTGCAATGTTTGCTACACTGCCTACGGTAATTAGTCTGTGTGCGGAAATAGTCTATGTTCGAAAATAGTCTTGGTCAGACTATTTATTGTACTGGTCAAAATGTAGAATTCAGTCTGACCACATCAACTTCAAAATTAGTCTCTCCTGTGCCATGCGGGTAAGGGTGCAAGGCTCTAATCACCATGACTGGGTTCATGGTCTAGGGGAAAAAGTTTTTCCTCCAGCTTGCTGCAGAGGCAGTGAAAGCTGTCAACCTTCAAAAGGACAAAAACGGCATGTCCTATGCGCGCAAGGCGATGATTCGATGTGGACTTTCACTTGGAATCGATGTACCAAAATGGTTTATCGCTCATCTTGTTCCAATACCTGACGTAGCCAAGCCATTTTTCGAACTCGGGTTCTTCTTGAGCAAGAAGGATGTTCTTGCAGCGGTGATCAGCCGGGAATTAAGCCCCTTCGCCTTGAAATACTCTTGAGTATCGACCTGTGCCTGGTCGGTTGGCCAGCTCTACCCGCATCTTCAAGATATTATCGCGAAACACCGCGAGCACTTCGAAGGTAAGTCGGTCGATGAAAACTCCGAGTAAGACTCTTTCGTGTGTGTTGCTTCATAAGTAGTCCTAGCAAAAATATAGTCTAGGTCAGACTATTTATTGTCTAAGAGCAATGAACCATTCAATCAAAAATAGTCTAATTACCGTAGCCCCAAAAAGGGAGCGATCTTTCCGAAAAATTACTTAATTTGGGACACCATATTTTTGACCGACACTTATGGAGATATATTGTGCTTTGCAGATAAAATGTCGCCCCGTTTTATGGCGTAGATCGAGGAAGGCCGGTCCACAAATCAGGGCACAAAACAAAGGCGGTAGCATGGACGACCTCGATTTACTTCGATCGACCTCGAATTGCGCTTTTGAAAACGCAAAAGGGA
>JAIKVJ010000576.1:0-11107 GCA_024679225.1 Phytophthora pisi
CGCGCAAGCTGCTGCCCAGGAGCTGCCGAAGCGTGCTGCTCGGGTGCGTACGGCGTATGCTGCTCGGGAGGAGGGGGTGTTGATAGGGGACGTGGGCGGCTCCGAGGCACCAAAGGACTGTGGTGCGAGAGCTCCGGAAGCCTGTGTGCCGGCGGGCGACGACGACTCGGGGCCGTTGGAGGTCTGCGATGGCAGCTCGGAGGTTGAGCGGTGGGCTTCCATGTCGGCGGTGGTGTAGACCTTCTTTGGGAGTGAGGTGTTGAGGGAGCGTTCGCTTTAGTGACAGTTCAGGTTTTCAAATCACAAATCGGGCCCTTTCTCGAAACTTCACTTAGATACGAAAAGTAGCAGCCAATTTTCAAGCGCGATTATCTCGATAACTCTAAATGGTGGCTTAGTATCATTTTGTTCGAGGCAGTCTCATATCGTATATCCTGTCTTATACGATTTCAAATGGGTGCAAATCATTTTGTACTGGTTGTTTCGGTGCTGTCATGAGAGCAAAAGAGATTTCCCCCTTACAAAACCACAGATAAAATGCGGCAGATAACTGGTGCTGCCATGAATGGGCTTGCAAATAGTCAGCAACTCCTAATTGAGTTCTCCTTTACTGTAGAGCTCAGTAAAACAGTCTACTAACAGAAGAGATTGCGCTCTCTTCAGATATGCGTTTACATCTCAAAACTAATTGCCCAATAAAAAGTTATGAGCAAAACAGTGAGCGGGGTGACATTAAGGCACACAAGTGGCACCGTACCTTACATACTAATCATGGCTCCGATTTAGGGAGTTTTTTTTACGTTTTTTGTACGCACACCTCTTTATTTTAATTGTACTGAGCTCGACGCTGGGAGTAGACGGCTATCTAAACATTCAAATTTGAAAGCCTACTTATTGTAGATCTTTTAATAGGGGTCGACTGTCACGGCACAATACCGTGGATCGCCAAGGTGCAGCCTCCTCCTGACCTGACGGCCTCGAGGAGCTCTTGTGCTCGACTACTTGGTCGTACAGGAATGCTAGCGCTTGATATGTAGTGTATATCTATGCTCTACATGTTGGTAAAGTCCGCAACGCATTCTATTGCTCAGCGGATCTTTTATATACCTAAGGTCAAATAATATCCCACTTGAGTGGTGTACTTGAGGCAGAGTCCAGTTTTAAAAAAGTCCAGTTTAAAAAAAGCGCAATTCGAGGTCAATGTACGTAAATCGAGATTGAGCAGAGCTGGAAACACCTGTTGATTTTCTACAAAAACTAAATAGTTTATGGGGTTTTGGGTAGGTTTAAACTGATTATACTAGGTCTAAACCATACATCGTCCACTGTCATACTCGCTCCAACGTATCACCATTTTCATCCCAGCGAATGAATAATATGCTTACAGTGTACTACTAAGGATTTCGTAGTTCGTTCCGATGTGCATCACTGATGCAGCATCCGTTTCTGTAGTTCCCATAGGCATGCATGGATTCCTTCCATGATATACGAGCCCGTACGCATCGCTACCAATGCACTACTGTAGTTTTCAGCCTTGCAAACCTCGATAAAGGTGGTCATGGACGCATTGAGGCACACGTTTACCTCATGAATGTTTTTACCAAATGCAACGGATGCACGCACAGAATGCTGTTTCTGTTTGTGGCCGACAGATTTCAATTGAAATCACCAAGTTTTCCCCATAGCCCTCTCAATCCAGACTGGGACACAGTTACAGATACTTCTCCTTAGACCCTTCCTCCGTAGCCGGATGAAGCTAGATTTGGCTGGTAACACAATAACAACATCATTTAAGCATAAGTCGCGCCACAATGGCTTCTCCTACAAAGGGCAAGTATGCCCTGGGTGGGCATGGCTAAAACGCCAAGTCGATCGTAATGAGTCAAACGCAGTCAAGACACGCCCCCTTGCAATATATTTATGTAACAGGCAGGCGCCCCGTGCAGAAAAAAGATAAACTTATAGTAAGTGGTAACTATGATGAAGTTGAACCTAAAACCCAGCAAAACTCGACTGGTAGGTTTTTGAGTTTAAACTAGGGGAAAACCTAATGATTAAACCCAAATTGCCAGCTCTGCCTCTGAGGTTACGAACCTTTGCTCGGCGCTGAGCTGCACGATCGCAGTTCGCGTTGGTTTCATATCTTCCTACTCTTTGCTTTCGCATTAGCTACAGCTAGAGGCTTGTAGCCACTCGTAACATCAATCAGTTTTCATTTTTCGAGCAATCCAACAAGTGCAGACTCATCCACGTCAACTTCTACCAGAGCACGTGAAAACATTTCGAAATTAGAGTGGAAACCTTGAAGAAAACGACAACAACAAATCTCTTCTAGAGCTTCGATAGGAAAGAAGACCGTTTGTTACCACGAATATCAGTCCCCGACAGTCGTCCTGAAACGACTGTCACTCAGCGACAAGCGCGAGCCAGATCCTCTAGAGCAGATTATGCCGAACCAAGGAGAGAACAGTGAGCACGTCGCCGACGGTGATCAAGTCATCCACCGCCGTCTAACTCGGCCCCGCCTTCTGCACCCTCGATGGAGCAAATGATGGCGCAGATACTTCAGATGATGTCGATGCAGCAGCGGTCCTTGATGGCGAGCCATCAGCAGATTCCGGGAACGTTCCTTAACAACCAACAGTAGATGCAGGAGTTTATGGTGCAGAAGGTGGCATTTCAGAGCGAGATGTTAGTGCAACAGTCGAGAGCCAACCAGCAAAAGTAGCGTGCGAACCCATCTAAGATCCTTGGCAAGCAGGATGAGGACTCGGAGTTGTAGGTTGAAGAGCATTTTGTTGCCTGCACCACTGAACGCGAAGCCGACGACTCGCGGTCCGATAACATGATGGCCGCCTTTCTTGGTCCCGACGTAATGTCGTGGTACCGAGAATTTAAAGCTTCAGTGAGTGAGGCATGGTCCTTGTTCAAAGAGCACAGTCGAGCTCGGCTCAGGGACAGCGACTTTGAGTACAAGCTACTCACGAATTGCGAGTTACGGGGTCGTAGCACGAGTAAACGTCGCAGACGTTCATCGAGATTCCCGATATCACCAAACGTTGGTTTTACCAGCAGAACATCCGGGCCGACACAAACTCCTACATCCGCCGAAATTTCCCCGTGAGCCAGCAAGACACGATTGAGCATGTGCAGCGATTCAAAGATACCCGCAAGCCAAATCTAACTCGCCCGTCAGCAGGAGTGTCAAGCGCTATTGCCAGATGGCCAGGACAGTCACCAGCAACCAGGACGCGGCCGCAGCGCAGATGGGTCTCCACAAGCCAGGCCAGCACCGCCCAGCGGCTTCAAGGGCCAGAAGTCGCCAGACCGTTCGACGAAAGGGAACTGGCGCAAAAAAACTAGGCTTCTCAGGGGGCTGGTGCCCCGCCGATAAAGGCTGCACTAGCGAGAACCATACGGCAGAACCGCAGTCACCCTCTGCGACTCAGCATTCCTTCGCCTATGAGCGCGTTGATGCATTGCTAAGTCGTCAGGAAAAGAACTTTATTGTTACCTGGAGAAGCTCGTGTCCACGAGTGGCACCACTGCCTCTGCTTTTATCGGTTCCGGAGCACCCTTCAACGCTATCACACCAGCACTGGCGGAGAAGCTCAACCTCAAGATCCAGGAGCACAAGCATCCGTTGAAGCTAAGGCAGGGAGCAGGCGGCGTCTCGTTTGTTCCTCAGCGCACTTGCACGCTGTCCGCATAACTACCTGGATTCCCGCGCTGAAGGTGCCAGAGACTCAAGATTTACTGCTGGGAATGCCTTCGTTAGTCGAGGTCAATCCTCTAATCGACTGGTCAAAGCGAGTAATTTCACCAAGGTCCTCACCAAAGGGGGGAGAAATGAATGCAGTCATAAAATACGTCCTACACCAGACAAATTGTCCTGCAAATGCAGGTCGGTTTGCAGGACCAATTATATGAATTATGGTTGGGGTGCAGGACATATTCAATCCGTTGTATTTTGAGTCCGATACAAAATGGACGAGGGCGAGCGGATGCGAGCGCGAGGCTCACTCAGTGCATTCACCAATCGCCCAACACCCGCCGATTAGGCGGGGGCGTGTCTGCGCGAGCGTTGCAACCCGGTATTTGTTTTCCTAGACACCGCGCCTGGCCGAGCCGAGGACTTAGCGTAAGGCACGAGGGGTGGGGCAGGTCGCGAAGCGGCGCCCCCCGAGCAAAGCGAGAGAGGGGCGCCCCCCCCCCCCCCCCCACCACGCGCCCCCGAGAGCCAACGGGCGAGTGTCCGCCCTGAGAAATAAGGCCAGTGAAAGTGAAGCTTTGATTGGCTAAGTTAGCTAGCCCAGGCTTAACTTAGCCCGCGAGGGTAGGTTTCGACATAAATAAAAAGCAGGTATTTACTGTGAAACAGAATGGGTTAATGTAAAACGTAAGTTTTATAGTAGGTGTCTGGTATTTTGCTGGACACATTCCACGATTTTGCAGGACCTGTTTTATGGTGCAGGACCAATTTTCGGGCTGCATAAAATCGTCCCCCGAAGGGTGATCAACGAGCCAAGTCACCGCCTGGGCTGGCCCGTCCTGCGCGACAGGCATTACCATTCAAGCCGTGCGTGCCGCGGCAGAGAACTCGTCTCATTGCTGGTCAGCGCTCCTCGCGGATTCAATACAATTCTGAGGATCTCGCGCCCTTACAAGTCTACCTACGGCACGGCCACGACGGTACTCAAGATCGGGCCCAAATTGTTCGGAGTCGTGACATCCCCAAGCTTTAGGGCGAGGAAGTTCGCGAGTTATGTCTTTTTATTTCGTCAGATACAGCAAGTTCCAAGACTGACGACACATGACAAACTCGCCTATTCATCCTGTCATCAGCAAGTATCACGACCGCGCGTTTCGTTCCACATTACCAAACGTTCCTCCTACTCGACACGAAGGCGGGGACGCCACCATAGAAGCTTCAGACGCCACACCTGTTCATTGGAAACAATTCCCGCTTTCTCCGGAGCAGAAGACGACAATACAAGCTTGGTCTCGCGAAATGCTGCAAGCAGGAATCATCAGACCGGCCTCTTCTGCGCGCGCAAACGTTCCAGTGAGTGGAGGATTGTACATGACTGCCTCGAACTCGACTCGGACATCGAGGTTCCAGCAAACCCAATTCTGCGCAAGGACGAGATCTTGCGCGCGATGGCTCGCGGTAAAAAAATTTCCGCGATGGCCGTACTTTGGGGCTTTATCAGGTGAAGCTGAACGAAAACTCCATCCCGTACACGGACTTAGCAACACCAGTCGGATGGTTCGTGTACCTCGTCACTCCGATGGGTATCTCGAGTAGTTCATCGTGCTTTAACTGACTAGTCCAGGTGATTTTCTCGGACTTCAACAGCTTCTGTCAAACTTATGTTGACGATCTAACTACTCGTGTTTACTAAAACTAAGTCGATGGAGGAGCATCTGGCTGCACTGGACATGGTATTGGAGCGTCGTCCCATGAGAATCTCTGCATTAAGATTAAGAAGTGTGTATATTGCCAGCCCGGGATCCCGCGTCCTGGCGACTACATCGGCCGTAACGGGGTGCGGATGAACCCCAACAAGTGTAAAAGTATCTGCGACTGGCCTCTTTCCAAGACAAAGTGTGACATGCAAGTATTCATCAGGATTTGTGCATATGTGATGAGATTTTGAGACGGGTTCGCTGAGCAAGTGGCGCTATTAACGGAGTTGGCCCGCAATAAGCGTCCTCAGTACCCTATCACACTCAACCCCCAGCAGCTTGGTGCGTTTTCGACACTCAAGGCAAGCTGACCTCACATCCCGTCCTTGAACGATCGGACTTTACTAGCCCGTTCCACTTTAACCCTTTAGCTACGAGGCTTCGTACGGGTCCAGCCTGACCTATACGACAGCTCATAATTGGTTACAATTGGCTATAATACGTTGTACGGGCTAGGTAGAAGCTGGCGGAGTCACCCAACAGGTCCAAGCGGACCTGTACCATAGCCACATGTGAGCAAATCAACAAGCTGGTGCGTACCGATATAAGGCTCGGGCAGGTTCTATTCTATTCTACAACTCGCGAGCGGCAAATCACACGAAAAACAAAATCCATAAGTACAGGTTTGATGAGGGGTTGACGAGAGCTGCCATTGGTCTAAATGGTCCGAAACCGCGTTGTGGTTGGTTGTGGTACATATCCAGGGGGACCTACACTGCAAAGCTCGTAGCTAAAGGGTTTACGTCGATGCGTCGGACTTTGCAATGGGCGGCTACCTCTTCCAGCTGGATGACAACGGAGGCGAGTTACGGCGGACGCAAGCTGACGAAGCCGGGGTTAGTTTACCTGGCGTGCGAGAACAGCTGGCGGCGTTGCTTGCGAAGCGGATCTGGAAAGTTTACGTGCTGGATCGATATTTTTCCTGAATACGGTTCGCCACACGATCGAGAGTATCCTGCAACAGCAAACATACTCCCAACATTTAGCCGGAAGCTTAACGAGCTTGCGTTGTTCTGACCAGGGTACCAGGCAGCACGAACATCGCGCTGATGCGATCTCAAAACGTACCGACTGGAATAACGGCACTGTTTGGGTTACCAGGCTCTCGACCTTGATCAACGCTATGGTCATGAATGAAGAATTTGATGCAGACGAGGTGCTTCTCCATCAGACTGAACATACAATGGATATTGAGCGTGGATGTCGCCAGGGTTATGCTTCGGACAATTAGCTTGACCCAACTGTGCGCGATCAACGTGCCAATAACGGGCCCCCTAGCCGCTGCTGCCGGCGATTCACCGTTAGCGACGGCTTTCTATACTTCCAGCTGCAACCGGCTTTGCCGCGACGTCTCTGCGTTCCCGATGCCCCAGGTATGCGTAAGTGTATTCTTTTCGAGGAGCATAACGTCCCAACCCGCGGCCACCCAGGCCAAGCATAGACTTTGCTCCACGTCTTCGAGAAATTGTACTGAAAGAGCATGGCTACGTCGGTCGACCACTACGTTGAATCGTGCGAGCTCGGTCAGTGCAACAAGCTGTGCGAGGAAAAGGTGTGGAACTTCTACATCTACTTGAAATTTCTTAGCAAAGATGGCTACATATCAGTATGGACTTCCTCACACCACTCCCCACCACCACTACTGGCTACGATGAGGTGCTGGTTATTGTGGATCGCCTCACCAAGCCAGCGCATTTCCTACTTAGTCATGCAACTGTAACGGCGGCGTCGAGTGCTCAACTGTTTAGCTCGTTTTATCAGCGGTTGCATGGGCTACCATGGTCAATCATTTAAAATCGCGACACGAAATTTACGGCGGCGATATGACGCTTCATCATGGAGTGGTAGGGTACTCGGCTTCACGACAGTACTGCGTTCAAACCCTCGACGGACGGACAGCCTGATGCGACGATCATATTCATTAATCACTCCGTTTACAGTAAGGTTGAAGTAGGGAAGTCGTGGGGCAAGGTCTTACGGCGTTGATGACCAAGATATGCCGCGGTAGTCAATTCGGTAGATCGTAGCGATAACGACCCCTTCACGGTATCACGCAGCAGTCAGTCAGCAAGTGTCGCAGCGACAAGTAATACTGCAGTACCAAGGCTACGATACAGAGTTGGTCTCTAAACGCAAATAAGTTCCTACAGTTATACCACTTGAGCACTTTATCTTTCACAAATGTAATAGAATGAAATCACTCAGTGAGTACTTTCCAAACCGCGGGAGTTTGACGACGGGTCGATCTCCATTTTTCGCACCACTTTTTCCTCGCCCCTGCGCGCTACGCACCGAAACTCACCACACGCCTACTACCACAGACGTACACTACGCCCTGTTACCCGCCAGCCGAGCAATTACAACAACAAAAAGAATGAATGCAAGCCGGGTGTCACAGAAACTCGATCGCGGCATACAAACGCACCGCACGCGCACTGCCACGGACACACGCTACGCCCTGTTACCCGCCAATCGCATCCAAACGGCATTCCCGAGCGACCCGCAACCTCGTGCCTTCAAGGCGCTACATGAGTGGTCTAGCTGCTAGGAGATGCCAGGAGTAACTTCATTCAATCAATCAGTTCTCAATTCGACTCAAAGGACTCAAGTGGCTTGGCAAAGGCTGCTTTGGACCGAGCGTGGAAGATCAGATCCGCCGTCGAAGTCCTCCAGAAAACGTTTCCCTCGGGGTACAAGACACCACCAGCGATTTCGTTCGTCGAAGGCATGTTGCCTTCGAAGAATCGGAATAACCCGACCCGCCAGTACATGAAGGTGAAGCCTCACAAGCGGAGTAGTAAGCTGTTCCTGACGTATTGTGCTGCTACTACTGCATGAGGTAAGAGGTGCCGCGAGCTCTTCGGAGCTCGCGGTGTGTTTTTTTTGCTAAGTATTTCATGTTGTAGGGAGCTTAATGTTGTATGTACTGACTGATACTGCATCCTACAATATGTAGACTTGAAGTATATTGTGGCAAGGCGCAGCTGCTCAATTGCTCAATGAGGTGGGTAACGTCCCAGCAGCCAGCAGTCAGCAGATGCAAAGAGCGGGCCCTCAGCGGTGATCCGCAACCTTGATGCGGTGCTTCCACCTCGTGGTGACCGATCGGTTTTACACATCGGTGCAATTTGCACTCCAACTACTGCACCGGGACGTCTGTAATATATGCACTATCACTGGCGCCAAGGTTGGATACCCGCCACAACTTGTCGTGAAGAATCCGCTTACTGCACGGGACGACAAGAATGGCAGTAGCAAAAAGCTATCCTATGATGACTGGTTTGGTATGGTGGGATCGAAAACCTGTGCAGTTCATGGGGACAGGAGCAAGTCGAGCCATGGAGACGTGTTGTACGTATATGTAGAAACAAAGTTATTTTGTTTTGGAAAAACTAACGTTATGTTTTATCTTATCAAAGAGGCGAACACGCGATACACAGAGAAGGCGGAGCGATGTTCCATGCCCAGCGATGATCCGCGACTATCACAGATGGATGGACGGAGTCGACATTCATGACCAGCTCCGCCTCCAGTACTACTCGCTACAAAAGCAGACTTGGTGCAAAAATACTTTAAGTCTCTCTTTTGGGGGCTTGTAGATGTTGCCATTGTGAACGCCTACATTGTCTTCCGTGAGGCGCAAAAGGAAAGCACTGAGAAGCCTGTGCCGCGCGCTGAGTTTCTGATGGAGCTGCATGCTGCGTTGCTGGACTTGCCAGAGAGCGACTTCGCCGATCAAGTAAGTTTTCCATGTTGTATGTGGTAGATGTTGTATGTTGGCGGTGGTTGCACATGCTGTCGGATGCCCATGTTGGATGTTTAGCCAACAACATCATGCATGTTCTACATGTTGTATTCCTGTGAGGTATGCAATCATATACATGTTGGATTGATGTCATGTTGGAGGTGAGCTAACAAAGTGTTTGATTGTAGGCTTCCCCACATGAGCCTGCAGATGGTGATGTGCTTTCTCCGTTACCACCGGGCCACGGGCGCCAAGAATGGCCAGAGTACCAGTGTGTCAATGGGGTACGCAAACGTTGGCAGCGTCACTGCAAGGTCTGCTCCGTTCTGAAGCGCCGGTTTGGAGAGCGTCGCGCCACGAAGTACTACTGTGCTGTCTGCAGCAAGTCGGACAAAGCTCGGTACGTTGATGTGTAATTGTTTGCAATGATATAGCAACCTGCTGACTACTCTACTGTTATCTGCAGCATGTATCTATGTAACAGAATTTGGCCACAACACTATCCTGGAAACGCCATGAGCTGTTACTAGATCTGGTACCGCAAGCGGGAAAATGGAACGAAGCGCCCGAAGCCGCGGTGCGGGCGAAACTTTCAAAGTCGAGAGGCAGGCGCTAGCAAGACCGCCGGAAAGCGCAAGCATCAGAGCCAAAGCAACGAGGGGAAATATAGCGAGGAGGCAGCTGCACACAGCAGCAGCAACGTCGAAGGAGATGTAAGTTCCGGCGGAGGTTGACAGTGAGGAGAAAGATGAGTGTTTGACAATGAATGTTGGGCTGGCCGGTGAAGGTTACCATTTCGTGCGGTTGTCGTGTGTATTCATTTGATGCGTTGTATATTTCGTGCAAGAGACATTGAATACTGCCTTGCTTTACGCACTCCAGGCTGCCCTCGTCCAGTCTCCGGATAAAAAGGCCGCTAGTCGCTCATCCGAGGAGCGCCATCATGCTGTATCTACACCATGTACATACTGTAGGTACAACGTGGAGGAGTGATTTGCTGAAATGGTCATGTTGTTGTACACAGCCGGGCGTCGAAATTATACGAGAATAAAGTAAATGTAAGGGTTGCGCAACTTTAACATGCTGCATGAGTAACATGTTGGGCGAGCACCGTGAAATTAAAAGCAGGTAAAATAAACTTGGGCGCTAAGGGGTTAACGAGCACGATTCTGCTTCGGTCGAGCCATATTCTTAAATGATACATGGCCAACTGTCCTTCCCGATAATCTTATTATCATCAGGTATTACAGTTCAATTGGGTTGTCCAATCGTAGCTAGCTTGAATCATCCATTCTACTGGTGATGGCGTCGATGGTCTACCATCTCCATTAAATTATACAGGATCGCATGCACTTCGTAGAACGTTCTGTAACTGTCGCAGGTAGCCCACCACTCAACGCACCAAAAGGTGTAGTAGAACATAGTATTGTTGCCTCAGGCCACTAGATAGTGCTCTAAATGCGGATAACGCGGGTCTAACTACGGCTTCTATCCTTCTATTGGGGCGAGTTGTGTTCTAGGTGCAAACGGAGACCGAACAGAGTTTAGTGCAGTCTCTGGGAGCTTTATTTTGTATCGCTATGAATCGCTCCAACAGCCTAACGTTTGAATTGGCTTCAACACGTGCAACGCTTGCAAGCCGTTGCGGTCACATACATTTTTTCTACTGCAATGTCTTGTTACACTACGCTGCTCCTCAGCATCAACTTGAAGGGGTTGAGTCATTAGACAATTGAACAGGCGATCGTGGCATGGCTTTTCGCTATCACATGAAGTGCATTGCGTGAAACGACTTAGCCAGGACAATAGATTTTGTACGGCCTTACAGCCGTACTGTCAATCTCACGTGTCAATTTGCCTAGCAAAGCCAGCCCCCCCCCCACACCCCACCCC
>JAIKVJ010000577.1:0-10684 GCA_024679225.1 Phytophthora pisi
AGCCGTAGTAGTGAGCCAAGGTAGGCCCACTACAACCAGCACCACCAAGTTCTGCGTCACCGGCACACCAAGTCCTGCGCCACCAACACCTGCCCAACTCCAAGGCGCGCACCGCCAGCACCGCAAAGTCCTGCGCCGTCAACGCCACCAAGCCAACCTCCACTAGCAGCGGCTCCGAGTCGCGCACCGCCAGCGCCACCAAGTCCTGCCTCCAGCGCCACCAAGTCGCGCACTGCCAGCGCCACCAAGTCCTGCCCCAACTCCTGTGACCCAACCCTCCTGCACTCCAGCGTGGCCAAGTCCATCGCCGCCGAGTCCAGCGCCGTCGAGTTCTGGGTCACCAAGTCCTGCGGCACGCCCAACGTCGCCAGTGCCACCGAGTCCGAGCCCAGTCGCAGCACCAAGTCGGGCGCCAGTGACACCACCAAGTCGGACGCCGCCACCGCCACCGAGTCATGCCATCTACCAGACCGAGTTAGGAAGGCCAGGGCCAGGGGTAGTGCTCTTATCAAAGAGGGAGACTATGGAGGATATGATAAACAGTGATTCTGTTATTATCACTTTGGTGTTATTGCTATCCCTTCTGGTTGCTGCTATCGGAGGGTTGACGGTAGAAGCTTGCGGCGGACTGCTACGCAAGAGCTGACTGTCAATGTACCGCCACAAAGCGATTCTATCTCACTAATCTGTTTTAGCAGGTATAAATCTGCCCTAGTTGCCCCAGCTGCCCTGAGCTTTTTGGTCATGGCAGATTGGGCAGAAATAAAGGTCTCTGATTGGCCCAGAGAGTTGCCCTACTTAACCTGCCCCCGAATGAAACATCCCCTTACGCATCAGGTGGGGCACTGTCAGCTGTAGCAATGATGCTGCTCTTCAGCAGAGACAAGTATTGATAGTGGGTGACAAGATCGTAACCTAGGGGTACAACCGTTAGTACCCTCAGAGAGAAAATCGTAACCTGAGTAATATATCGTCTTTTGCCCCCTAGCTCGCAAGTGCACATATCAAAATGAGCACTTTACAGGTTACAGGTTACGTTGAATGTACCCCTTTGGGTTACTCTGGATTTTCCTTCGCTTGTCAATTCCTGAGAACCAAAACCAGCACAGCATGAGCGCCGGGCGAATGGACTTGGAGGCGCGGCTGCGGGCTCTGCGCGAGGGCAAGCGCCTTCCAGCCGCTGCACCAGCGCCGCCTCCTCCTGTAGCACCCGCCGCGTCTTTCTCGTGGCCTGAAGTTCCGTCCAGCCCCGTGCAGAGCGCAGTTCCCGTTCGCCAGCGCGTCCCGGTTGCTGTCGGCAGCGACTATGAGCCTGTGCGTCGCGCGTCCGCCAGCTTCTCGGCCGCTCCGCCCGTGACCATCATGAGTCGCTCGTCGTCCGACGACTGCGAGCCTCCAGCATTGTTCCCGACGTCTGTGGAGCCCCCGAGAGCTGCGCAACCGACGCCAATGTCTCCCGAGCAGGGCGAGGTGCTGCGTCTCACTGCGGCGCAGCTGCTGGGCCCCGACTACGAGGAGGCCGTGCGCGTGGCCCAGTACGCCATCGACAGCGAGCGCAGACAGATGCCGCACACCGCCATTGACGCCTACATCCGCGCGGGGCAGACGCTGATCGAGATCGGGCGGCGGCAGGCGGCCCCGCACCTGCAGGACATCGTCAAGACCAAGGCTCTGGCGCTGCTGCAGCGCGCCGAGGGGCTGTCCGAGTGGACGAACGAGGTGCTGGCCAAGGACTCGAGTCAGCAGGCGCTGGCGGCGGCGTACCACGAGTCGCAGCAGAATCGCGACAGGTCGCTGACGGAGAAGAGGGAGCTCGTGACCAAGATGCAGCAGGACAACCGATACATGAAGGAGCAGCTGAACCAACTGGCGCCGCTGGCCAAGATCCGAGTGCGCTTGAAGAGGGTCGTGAGCAGTCGACGGGCCCGGAAGGCGGCGGAGGCGAAGGCAAAAGAGGAGGAGTTGGAGGCCAGTGGAAGCAGTCGTGGAGGCTTCAACGAGGTGACGGGGGAAGTTGATGACTACGCAGATGAGGATGGGGAGCACGAAGGACCGAACAACGTCACTGGGTCCGGGTCGGATGAAGACGGAGAGTCCTACAAGACGTACCAGCACTACCGAGCACCTCTGGTCGACGTGAAGGGTGGCTCGCCGCGGGGAGTGCAGAAGATCGGACTGATTAATGAGCTGCACGAGCGTATCGGACTACCGCAACTTGACCACCTGCGTAAGTTTGAGCCTCTAGCGATCGATCCGACGGCAGACAAGAAGCAGGAGGAACTGCAATCGGAGTTGGAGGCGGCCAAGCAGGAAGCAGATAAGTTGCGAGCTGCAGTTCAAGAGATGGAGCAGTGCTTACGACTTGCAGCGCAGCACTCGAAGCAGCGCTCGATCAAGTTGGAAAAGCAGAAAGCGCAAGAATTTGCGGAAGTGCAGAGCGAGCTGGATCGTGTGCGAGAGGAGCTGGAGATCGAGCGGCGACGGTCATCTATGCAAAGTGGTCCGGCCAGCTGGAGGTCTTCAGTGGCGTCGGATCCTGGGGCCGACGAGTTTGAAGACACCGGTGTGATGCAGCAGCTTCGGTCGTCACTTCATAAGGTTTTTCATGGCCGCGACGAACAATCAACTCATGTAAATGGCTACCGCAACCGTTGTGCTTCCGTTCAACGCACCTCGTACTCGCACGACTCTCCGCGCCATACCCCCAAGCACAAGGAGCAGAAGTCGATGGCCCAGTACGAAGTTGACGAGGAAGGAATGGAGGAAGATGGCGATGGTGGGGTGTGGATGTAAACCGAGACGCGTTTCAACGGAGGTGCTATTCCTGATTTTGCTTCTTAGTGACGTTTAGCGCTGCAGTCGTGTATTTAATTTAATGAACGGAGACCATGGATGGCTACTCAAGGTGAGCTTGTGACCGGGCATTCTCTAGCCTACTCGAGTCTCACCCGTGCATCTGGCCGCCACCAACAGAGTTAAATTGCTGGGCGAGGGCTCGTTTGGTCGCGTGTTTCTCATGCGCGAGAAGAAGCCTGGCGGTCGCCTCGTGTGCGTCAAGCAAATTCATCGCGTTCATCAATCCAAGAAGAAGGCATTTGCGGCTCCCGGTCGAGAGAAGTCGTCCGGTGTGGAGGTGGATTTGATGAAGAAGCTCCGGCATCCGAACCTCATTCGACTGCTGAAGTCATTCGTGGGGGCCTCTCCGCTCCGGCAGCAGCACATTGTGATGGAATATTGCTCAGGGGGTGACCTCCGTAACTACCTCAAAGCGGCCTATCGGGCAGACGGGAAGCAGCCGCTTTGCCTAGACGAAGACAAGATCTGGTACTGGTTTGTTCAGCTAGCGCTGGGTCTGCACCACATGCATCAGCAGCGCGTGCTGCACCGTGATGTGAAGACGGCCAACGTATTTCTCTCGAATGCTGGATATCTGGTACTGGGCGATTTGGGGATAGCGAGGAAGCTCGCCAGTGGTGACGCGGCCGCTACTGTCATCGGAACGCCGCTGTACATGGCACCAGAAGTGCTCGAAGGCAAGGAGTACAGCTTCAGCTCGGACGTGTGGGCTCTTGGCTGCGTGCTCTACGAGTTGTGTACCGGCAGACCTCCGTTCATGGCAAGCACGACTCCGCATCTGCTGAACAAGATCTGCCACGGTGACTATCAACCGATCCAAAAGGGAGGGAACATCACAAGTTCTCGATTGCCGACGCTTATTGGATCGATGCTCAGTACCAGGCCAGAGCTTCGACCGTCAGTGGAGCAACTTCTAAGGGACTCAATTGCTCGAGTTCACATTCGCCGTTACTGCGTGGATCGACTGCAGTCAACGAGCATGACGGAGGAAGAGCGGCGAGTGATGATTCAGCAAGTGACAGCGCTCGGGATCGACACCAAAATTGCACCTAGCACCCCTACGTCTTCGGGAGACAACGTGAAGAAGGAAGAGGCATCAGTCCGCTCGAATTCTAGAGGTCATGGCCGTAATGCTCAGCAGCGGGAGGATATCGAGAAGCAACTTCAGGACGCTCGTGAGCGCGAGCGTCAGGCGCAGCTTCTGTTTGCGCTGGAGAAGCTGCAGAAGCTCCGACTCCAGTTCCCGGCAGCCTCTCAACCTGAACAAAAAGTTGAAGCCAACCACGACACGGCCAAACCTCTCGTTCCTCCCATTGACCTACACGAAATTGCCCGAAAGCCGTCAGTGCACGAGGAAGGATGGAGAGACCCTGTTCGTGCAGTGGGTGACGCTGCAAAGAGCACTAGCCGTCTACAGCCCAGAGCGCCGGGCCACCTGGGCCGCTCGAATTCCATTCCGAAAGGGATGGCCTTCACGGGGGCGCCAAGACCAGGCGTGCCCCTCACAGGAATGGCCAAGACGTTTGCCGCCCGACGTCCAGTGTGTCGTGACGTACGCACACTGAGGCAACAGGAGACGGCAAAAGCTGCAGAGCGCTATAAGCGCCGCCTAGACGCGAAGTGCACACCAAGGCAGCGTAACGAGGACAAGGGATCTTCTGCTCCAATGGCAGCACCAAGCGTGAGAAGGAGGAGGAGTGTGGACGCAGGACGGAATAGAAGCGACAGCGAAGACATCGACGCAGCGATCGCGCAGTCCATGGCGGGTCTGCGCGAGGCACTAGCATGAGGTTAAAGGTAAACTGCACTGCAACTTGCAGTGCGACTAGAAAAAAGTGTAGCCATTTCACGCATGGTGAATGATGGTGCATCTGCGCTAGAAAAGTTGCAGTTGCCATTACTCGGATGTCGTGCAGCTCCCAAGCTGTACCCGACCAAAGAATCAATACTGCTGCTCCAATTCATGTCATTCTTGAATTTGCTCGCTCCAGCTCACTTCCGCTCCTCTCAACTAACGATGCAAGCTGTCGCCCCCTCCCAGCAGACCATCCCGTGCTACCCGCCGTTGTCGGCAGTCCCCAGCCCCATGTCCAGCACTAAAACCAACCAAATGAATGCGTTCGTCTTCTCGTTCGAGGACGTTCTGGCGCCCATGTCGTTCCTGGCGAAGCGCGTCGGGCTGCAGCCCACCAGGTCCTGCCTGGAGGCTGCGAAGACATTGTACCTGCAGGACCGATACCTGCAGCAGGCTCTGACCTCCGTGGAGGAAGAAGCCATCGAGTTGCTGCGCACTGCGGCTGCTCTCGGCCCTGTCTTCATGGTGACGGAGAAGAGCCTCCGGTACATGGAGACCACGTGCGCCGCCTTCTTCCCGAGACTGGCGCAGTGGCTGGCCAGCGCCAACTCGGCGCAGCTCCGAGTGCGCGTGATCGCTGCGCCCCAGAAGTTCGCCAACGTCGTGGAGAGCTCGGCGTGGCTGGCGCGCATGTACCAGCAGATCGTGAAGCTCGTGGTGTGTGATGCACACGGCGACTCGACTCTGACCGCGGCGTCTTTGAATCTCGCCCACCAGCTGCTACAGCGCCGCGACACCGGCGCGCTGAGTCTCGTGAGCGTCAGCGCGTCTGCTACAGCCCAGACAGCGAGCGTCCGGGCCTTCGACGTGGCCCCGTTCCTCATTCCGAAGGGGGTGCACGTCCCTGGAGGAGACCCAGCCAGCGCCCTCAACCTCGAGCACTTCTTCGCCCAGCTGCGCACGCTGCAAGGCTACGTGGGCGTCGCTGCAGCCCACGGCAGCGCCTTCTCCATGTCGCTGTAGTATAACGCGCTGTCTTCAACTGCATTAAGCCACATAATAGTAAATACGAGCCGAAGCCAACCGCAAGAGGGTCAAGTCAACTTCAACTTCATCCCAACTTACGCGCACAGATTTTGAAAACGTGCACCGATTCGATCACCACTCTGGCTTTGAGCTCATCACTCTGACAAACGAAGATTCTACCTCGTACTTACCCGGGTAGCAACGGTCAGATTCCTGTTGCAATTCCGCATTCGATCAATCGACCCCCTTGCTGCGCCGCGATGCTGTCGCCCCTGACGCCGGCGCCCGAGGGGCTCCTGCAGCCGTCGAGCGCCAGCAGCACAAGCATCGACATGAAGTACGTCCTGTCCTCCGACAGCGGGCGCCTGCACAAGAAGAAGAGCAAGCGCAGCGGCGCCGACGTCTTCCGCTCGTGCTCGGCCTTCCCCGAGTACTTCGCGCGCGTGGTGGACTACCGGCAGATGGACCTGGACGCCACGTTCTACCAGATGGTGACGCTCTGCGTGCAGCCCGCCAAGGTCTACAAGAGCGCGTACTACCGCAAGCAGACCAAGAACCGCTGGGCGCGGGACGACCCGGCCTTCGCCGTCATCCAGTTCGCCTTCCTGCTGGTCGCCACCGTCGCCTGGGCCATCGCCTTCCGCGTGGACAGCGCCGCCAAGTACGCGTCGCTGCTGTTCCACGCGGTGGTGGTCGAGTGGCTCGGCTTCGGCCTCGTCATCTCCACGCTCTGCTGGTGGATCGCCAACCACCACCTACGGCAGAGGAACAGGTACAGTCAGGACTTGGATACTTTTTCTTGTTATCATTTTCTCATTGAGAGAGCTAACGGTGTTTCTTTTATTATTTTTATTGATGCAGCCATGGGATGGGAGACGCGCTGTACGTGGAGCAGCGAGTGGAGTGGCAGTTCGCATTCGACATCCACTGCAACTCATTCTTCATCATGTTCCTGTTCCTCTATGTGTTGCAGGTATGGAGAGATAGATGAGCTTGGATGTTGGATTGTTTTTACTAAAGTTGTTTTATCTCGTATACGGTGTAGTTCCTGTTGGCTCCGATGTTGGCGTCGCACTCGTTCGTGAGTCTGCTGTTCGGCAACCTGCTGTACTCGCTTGGTTGGGGATTCTACATGTACATCACCTTCCTCGGATATATGGGTACGCTAGTATCGCTGTGCTGATACTCATGGATTTTGAGGGAAACTAACGAGATCGCTTCCTGTATTTTGCTTGCTCCCCGTTAGTGCTTCCGTTCTTGCACCGGACGGAGCAGCTGCTGCTGCCGCTCATCTTGATTCTCGCGCTGTTCCTGTCGACGCTGGTGCTGCAGGGCGTCTTCGGAGCGCAGATCAACTTCGCGCACATATCGACACACTATTATTATGCTCCGTAGCGCCTCCAGCGTTGGCGGCGTGGTGTTGATGATGCGATGTTGCAGAATGCAAGCAATAGATGTTCCTGAATTTCTACACGTGTGCCGGGTGATCCTCAAAGGTTGTTAAGGTCTTCGTTGCTGGGCTTTCACCTGGTTGTGCATCAATACGAGGAGCTCATCGAAAGCGACGACGGGTACTCGCACTAGCGTCTATTAGTACTAATAAGGTTTTCGTGTTCAAAACTGCGATCCTGCTGATATTGAGCTCAGGACCCCTTACTGGATAAGCATCGAGATGACCACGGCCGCCACGGTGAGCGACAGCGCGCCGTTCAGGCTCGCGGCAGCCGACTCCTCCGAAGACGACGTAGACGAACCCGCCGTGCTGCCGCTGGCAGACAGCGAAGCAGCCGAAGCGGCGGCGTCAATGGACGAGTTGGTCACCAACCAGTCCTTGAGGAAGTCGCCCAGGTACTCGCCACCGGGGCTGCGAGTGGCGTTGTGGTAGTAGTCGTTCACGGTCAGGTACACGTGCTGGGTGCTGTTGACGTAGAAGGTCGAGACCTGGTCGCTGACGCTCTTGTACACGTCGATGATCGCCGTCATGTTCTGTAGCAATTTAAAAAGATGAGTAAGTAAGCAGCGCAGAGCAATTAAGTCAAGGACCGGCAATCAACGCACCGAGTAGAAGTCCTCGCCGCTGATGAGGTCCGTGAACGGGTAGCCGAGAATGCCCTGGTTCACCAGTTCGTAGAAGTAGCGCTGGGTCTTGTCGTACATGCTGTTGAGGAAGAGCCACTGCGCGGCCGGCACGTCCTCGATCATGTACGACATCATCTCGGCCACAGTGAGCTCGTTGTCCTCGCACTGGTCCCAGAGCTTGGCCGTCACCTTGAGGTCCAGGTCGCACGTGCCGTAGTACGAGATGAGCTTGCCGGCCGTGTAGTCGCTGGGCAGCACGCCGACGTAGCTGTCGCCGAAGACCGAGTAGCGGATGTTGTTCTCCTCGACCTCCCACGTGTCGGCCACGAGCGCACTGAGCGCCTGAGCACCAAGAGCACCAGCGCTGGAGCCGCTGATGATGATCTCCTCCGGGTTGGGGAAGTTCTCGACGGCCCAGTCCAGCACGGCCTTGGTGTTGTTGTAGCCCACCTGGTGAAGGGTCATGTTGTGGCCCAGGCACTCGGGCATGTTCAGCAGTGAGTAGAGCGCGCTGTCGGCGATGGTCTCGACGTGGCTGCCGATGTGCAGGTCGCCCGTGCAGTAGGGCAGGTGCACGATGTTGTAGTCGTTGAAGAGGTTCTCGTCGTTGGAGCGGTTGAGCACGCCCGAGCTCAGCGGCTTGGCGTTCGGGCTGAAGGTCTCGTACATGCACTGCAGGCCGAAGGCGCACGTGAGGTCGTCGATGCAGGCGCCGCCGCCCTGGAAGTACAGCATGAGCTTCTTCTTGCTCTGCTCCGGGGCCGGGAAGACCTGGAAGAAGTAGGTCGCGTTCGTGCTGAAGTCGACGCTCGAGTTGCTGAAGTCGTCGAAGGCGCAGCGCGTGTCGCCGCCCGGGTAGATGACGGTGCTGCTGTCGAGCGCCGACGTGGTGAGGTCGTCCACGGCGCACGCGTTCGAGTCGCTCATGACGCAGATCTCGTCGCCGTCGCGGATCTGGGCCTGGGCGAGCGACGCCAGCAGCGCCAGCGAGCCGGTGACAGCGAGCTTCCACATCGATCCCGTGACGATAAAGGAGCGAGCGAGTGCGCGGCAGCGGGAGGACTCGGAAATGGGGAGAAGAGAGATCACGGCGAGCAGCTCCCGAGCTGCGCAGCCACCGCCTGGGCTGGCCCGTCCTGCGCGAAAGGAGCCGGAGGTTGATGCCCTTCATGCACCGTCCTTGACACGCATGTCCCTTGCGGTCATTACATGGGGAGCTGCAATGGTGAATGCTGATCGAGCCTCGAGGGGCTTTCGGGGTGTCCGCCGCCGCATGGAACCGCGTCGTTAGACGTCACGCGACGAGCGGCATGACGCCCAGCCAGACATCTCGCTGTTAAGCCGGCGCGGGTGGCTGCTCGATCGCGAGCATGGCGCGCTTCCCCGCCGCGTTGCCTGGCCTCGAGTCGCCATTGCCACGTTTGACTTGCAGGAACGAAAGGTCACGGCCGGGGATATCCTACTTTTCGGAAGTGTGCGGTGTTCACGTCAACGCTGAGCATTGCGCCGATGGCCCTCGCTTGGTGCCACTGCAGCCGACAGCTGAGTGGATAGCTCAAGTCGCTACGTAGAGGAATGGATCGAGGCCGGCCACTGCGCTGCTGGAGCACGCTTCTTCGCTGTTGTTGCCGCGCTCGCCGTTCGGCGTCAATTGGCACTGCCAATTGACGCCGAACGGCAATTTGGCAGTCACGCAGTCGCCGGGCGCAGCGGTTCCCTTCAACAGCCCTTGCTTTGCCCTTCTCCGCGTGCCGAGATGGCTTGATTGCTTTGGGTTTCACCAGCTGGCTTCGTGGCGCCTTGACTTGCATCGTGCGATGAATGGTCTTCGCTGGCGGAGTCCTGCGTGAACGCGAGCGACCAGCCAACCAAGCCACCGCCGCTCTTGTTGCTGCCCTGCCTACTGCTGCTGCTTGGAGAGAACGCGCCATATGTCCTCCCGGTAGTCGCGCACCATTTCATGGGCTCGTGTAGCAGCAAAACAAAGCGACCACCGAGAAGCTGGTCGCCCGGAGGAAGGCTGGGAGGAAGGCTGGGAGGAAGGCTGCTTGCTGAAAGACAGGCCGGGTGGGCCACCAGACCGCCGGGCACAGAACGCGCGAGGACTCATCGGCCAGGTTTCGTCTCAGATGCTTTGTGCAGTCTACCGGCCTGCGAAACCTGGATTCCTAGGTACACTGCTGAGCAGTCTGCACACGCCGGCATCCACGGCAAATCGGGGCATTGCAACTCGGAGGTTCTGCTAAGCTTCCCGGTATGCTGAGGTCGAGGTCGAGCTCCACCGAAGAGGCCCTTGCGCGAAAGCTGGAGCTCAGGCAACACCGCAGTACTGTGTGATACCTCAGGGTGGGTGAATCGCCACACGAGGTCGCAGGGCTCTCTTCGATCGAGCGGTTGCCCTGCAATTTGCACGGCATCTGGCAGATGATCTGCGGCCTCAAGTTGAGGACGGCAACTTCAACTATGAGACCATCACTCCGCAACCAAGATGTGCAAGACGTCAGAGTTTTCGGCGCTGGAATCGGAGTCCTTAGTTGCTGGTGGGCGATCCTGCATCAATGCGCGGCAGTGATCAACGCATACTGCAGGACTTGATAAGGCAAAAGTGCCTTTCCGTCAGCAGTGCATCCGGTCCCAGCGGCATCCCCAGGAATGGGGCAGCCATTACGCGGCGTAATGGCGTAATTTACGCCACGAAGAAAACCTCGGGGGGGGGGACAAGATCAGGCCCCAGTCTTGTGTATCTCGCGGGATGCGGGATGGGACCAATCAGAGCTCTTCGTTGCGGGTCGAAGCGGGACGCTTTAGGGACGACACCCCCTCTTGTCCCGCTGGGATGTTGTGTGGCGCGGGGCGCGGGATACACAAAATTGAAAGGCTTATGCACCGGTACAGGCATCTATAAATTGGGCATTTCGAGTTATTTCG